>CAJVPK010001046.1:0-16594 GCA_910592015.1 Diversispora eburnea | reverse complement strand
TTGATTGAATATACATATAACTGGGTACTTTTTTTACTTCCATATATAGAATAGATTTTGTATAAATCTCAAAAAGTCAAAATATCTCAAAAATTCAAAATCAATTTTGGGAACATGTTGTTGACCCTAGTTGTCAAATTTTATTATTACTATATTTTTATCTTATTTATTTATATATTATTATTTTATTATCATGTATTAACTTATTTATAACTATATTTTATTAGTTTAATTTCATATTTTTATTATTAGTATATATTATATAGGAAACTATTAGTGTAAATCATTTAGAAATTGGTACCACTATTAGGTATTATGACTGTAGATCTGAGTGTAATCAACAGTATAATGTATAGCGTAATCAATAGTGTATTCAATAGTGTAATGAATAGTGTATAGATAGCATAGTAGAAAGTGTAGTTAATAGTGTATACATCATTGTAATTAATATTGTATGCATTAGTATAGTCTACAACATAATCTATTATAACTTCAATTATGTATATAAAAGGCTGAATTTCTCTTTGCTCAGTCTTTAGTTCGATAGCTAACTCTCAGTTCTTGTTAATAAAAATACTTTGTGATTTGTCTTATAAATAATACTCATGTGGATTATTATTTATACTGTTGTAATTTCTTAGTGGAATTCTGTATTATTCCTTGGTGAAATACTGAAACCCTTGTTAATTATACCTTGCTTTGTGATCTTGGTATATTGTTTTTGTATTATAATTCTCTACTTAGTATTAAGAATTATTAGTTTAGTTTAGTTTAGTCATATTTTTTGTGAATAGTTTAGTCAAACTCTTATAAAAATCTCATAGCCTTGCCTCTTTCAAACAAATCCACAACATCTAAATCCTTCAACTATATTATCTTTTAATATAAATTAGTTAGTAGTTTATTATATCTTAGTGTAACTACTGTACCTTTAGCTAATAGTTATCATATCCTTTGAAGATCAGATCACGATCAACAACATATATAATTTTAATATATTTTATTTTAAATTTATTATTTTCAAATTATTTCAAATTTAATTATTTTATTATAAAAATTTTATTTTGTAATATTTTATTACTTATATATAATTTATTATTAATTTTTATTATTAAAAGATAATAATAAACATATTTTATATTATTTTTCTTTTTATTCTATTTATTACTAATTTTTTTACTTTAATTAAATAGTTCAATATTTTAAACAATTTTTAAATATTGATATTAATTTCTATTCTCTATAATATTATATTATTTAATATTTCTTTTGTTTTTTTTAAAAGGTAATAATTTTAGTTTTTATTTTTTATTATTTTTTCAAGATTTTTTAAAATTTTTTCTATTATAATAATTAAAGTTAATATAATTATTTTACTTTTTAAATTTTTAAATGAATTATTTAAAGACTTACATTTTTGTTATAAATATTTTAATAAAGGAAAAATTTTTTATATTTTAAATATTATATAAAACCTTAATACAATTATTTAATAAAATGAATTCTTCAAAAAATCTAAAATACTTTAAATTAAAATTCTTATTTTTTATTTTATAACTTTACTAAAATTACTTATTAATTCAAGTTTCTTTAAAAGTATTTAGATATATTCTATTTGTTATATATATTATAAGTCAAATAATAACGTAATAACAAAATAAATTATAAGAAAATATAGAAATATACCATTTCAAAGTATTTTATAAATATATGTTACTTTATAAAAAATATACATATTTAAAAAATACTTAAAATATAATTAAAATATTATTGAAATATTATTAAAATATATTTAAAATATATTTAAAATATACTTAATTATATTTGTGATAATCTACTTAAAATATTATTATTTTATAATTAAAATATATTTAAAATATACTTAAAAAATACTTAATTTAGATAATGAGTAAGTATGTTTTAGTATATATTTAAAATATACTTAATTTTAAATATATTTTAATTATAAAATAATAATATTTTAAATAGTTTTTTATATATTTAAAAAATATTTAATAAAATATATTTTAAATATTATAGTTTTGAAAGGAATATCTATAATATTGAATAATATATAAAATCAGTAATCAAAGTTATATATAAAAGTTTTTAATTTTATAACTAAATTGTAAAAATATTAAATATACTTATTGAATAAAATTTAAATCTAAAATTTACAAATTAAGAAAAAGGTAAGTATTTAAATTTTAAATAGATATTCAAATTTAAATATTTATTTTTTTTTTTTAATTTGTAATCTTTAAGTTTAAAATTTTTTTAATAGATACTTTCTTTTTTAACCATAATTTTATTTAATAATATTTTTAATATTTTACTAATAAAAAAATAAAAATTATTGATTTTTATTTCTATTATGAAAATTGTTTAAAAACTAAATGATCAATTTATAAATTAGACAGTTAATTTTTAAATAATTTACAAATTAGACAACTAATTTTCAGGTAATTCACAAATTAAATTATATATATTTCTAAAATTAATTTTTAATTTTTAAAATATTTTATTTTTTTTGAAATTTATTTAGAATTTATTCTATATATGGATGTAAAAAAAATATTTAGTTAAGTATATCTTTAATCAAGAAATTTATTTGAATAGTTAAAAAATTTTAGGTTTTAAGTAAAATAATTTCATCTTCTATAAAAAATATTTTAACTTTTTTTCTCAAAATTGTAATTTTGAAATGTCAAAATAATTTATATACAAGTATATAAGGTTACTAGATGAATTCTCTAAATTTTGTTAATTTGAAAAATTAATATGGGCTGATTTGTTTCACTTCAATTATATCACCTGTTTATGATATACATTCAATTTTGTCACCTGGAATTGATCATCAAATTAATCAATAAAATTATAATTATTAAATTATCAATTATAAATAATATATGTAATATTTTATTATTATTTTCAATGACTATTACATATACTTTTCTTGTCTACTTTATTTTAAAATTTATGATATAAAGAAAAAAATTCAAAGTCATAAATAAAAAAATTACAAAAATAATAAATAAAAAAATTATAAAAATAATAAATTTGTTTTATACTGTCATATACTTGATAAACCTTTGGAAGAAACTTTATTCTTTTATAAAAATGTAATGATAATTTGTTTAAAAAATAGTCTAGAGTTTAATAGATACTCAATTGAAAAAAAAACATATAGTAATTGATGTATTTTCAAAAAGTATATTTTTATCTTTATTTGAAAATGATGATAGCTTCAAATATATATCAAACTTACAAAAATATTAATATACTTTAAAAAATACAATAAGCAGAAAAATATTAAAAAATATATTAAAATACAATCAAATTATATTTTGTGAAAATAAGAATACTTCAACAAAAGGTTATATTTTACTTGAAGACAATGATGAGCAATATAAATTAACTTTTATTTGAAAACAAAAGGAATGGAAAGAGAATAATAGATTTTTTTTAACTAGAATTTTATTAATTAATTTTATTACTAATTCAAACAGATTTGTAAATAAGTAAGTATGATTATATTGATTATATATAGTGTATTTAAATATTTTGAATTGTTGATTAATTAATTAATTTAATTATTAATAGTGAAGAAAATCAAATATCATTATTTGTTCAAGAATCATTATCAAATGGTAATCATATTTTATATATAATTAATAAATATAATTTTTATAATATATTATATATTCTTTCTTAATCAAATAAAAATAATAATAAAACTTTTACTAAATTACATTATAGATATATTTATCTTATTCCCAACTTAAAAATATTTTTTCAAACAATAAATAATTTAAAAAAATATTATATAAACAATAAATATATTTAATAAAATATAATTATATATTACATTTAAAAATTTAATAAAAAAAAGTAAATAAAATTATTTAATTATTATTATTTTATATTATATTATTTACATATATGTATATAATTTCATTTGAAATATTATTAATTAAGTAAAATATTTGTCAATTTTTATAAACTAATATATTATAAATAACTGTTCTGTTTTTTTTATCTTCACCCATTATTATTTCTTCAAAAAATAATTGTACCTAATATATAATAACAATATTAGTAATTATAATATTTAATAAAATAAAAATTAAAAAAAAAAAAATATCTGACAATAATTCTTTTTTCAATATTACTTGTTGAAAATAATCTAAATAATAAGTTTTTTCTTTTAACCAACATATATATGTATTGTTAACATATGTATATATGGTATAATATCTTTTACTCTATATATTTCAAAAATTTCTGTTGTAATATTTATTTGTCCTCTTGAAAGTTGACTAAATATTTTTATCTAATTTTTTATATTATTTTCAAATGTTAATATTTTTTCTTCTATATAATTTGACTTATTTTATATTAATAATATAATAATATTTATGAGTGAAATGATATGTACTTATTAAAGTCAAGATAAAATTCTTTTTATAACTTTTTAATTATTACTTTACATATTTTAGATATAAATTCACTAACAAGTAAATGTTGTAACATTTTTTTTTATCTGGTTCTATAAGTAATGTTCGATTTTAATTACTTTGAGATAAATTATTATGATAAAACTCAAATTGAATATTAAGTTTATTTATTTTTTTTAATTTTTTTTTTTAATATTTTATTTAAAATTATTTTTTCTAAATAAATCTTTAAATAAAGATTCCATTAATATGTCAGATATATATAATAAAATACAAAGTTCATCAAATATATAATTGAATAAATCAATTGTAGAAAATATTGATAATTTTTTGATTTCTAATTAATTAATATATTATTTAAATTTTTTAATAAAAAAAATATTAAATTATTTAATCTTTTTTATTTTCAGTAGGTAACTATAATAGATTTATATTAAAACATGATTTAATATTATATTCACAAATAAATAGAAATAATTTAAGTTTA
The DNA here is from genome assembly GCA_910592015.1 of Diversispora eburnea. Taxonomy (NCBI): domain Eukaryota; kingdom Fungi; phylum Glomeromycota; class Glomeromycetes; order Diversisporales; family Diversisporaceae; genus Diversispora; species Diversispora eburnea. The sequence continues at coordinate 11,650 of CAJVPK010001046.1, read as the reverse complement.
GAACATTTAGACTTATAATAATATATGAAAATTTTCAATTTTCAAAAAAGAAGAATTTAATTAGTTAATGACTATCATTTTTATCAATTATTCCATTCTGTTTTAAATTTGTTAATTATGATATAAATATTTTATCAACTTTATCTAAAATCTCATATATTTCTTTTTCTACATATAGACATAAACTAAAATAAAAATTAATTTATTATTATATTAAATGTTAAAATTAATTCAATATGAATAAAAATACCTATATTGTTTACTGGATTTAAATATCTCTTCTCTTTATTCAATAAACAAAAAGTAATTATTACATGATTTTATTTTTTTTCTACATTTCTTCCATTTTTTTCAAGTTTAATGTAAAGAGTATCTTCAGAAATTATTACTGAATTATTTTTTCAAATTGGTATTAATATTTTAAATAAAATTATTAAAGAATGAAAAGTACTATTTCTTATTTCATTATTAGATATTAAAATATCATTAATAATTTTATTATTATTATTATCAAAATTGAATTAATTAATATTCTGATCTATATTAAAATTTCTATAAGTATTTGAATATTTTAAGTTTATTTATTTCATTTTTATAATTAGCAACTAAATATTTATAAAAAAGACTAGATACAACAGCTACCAAATATTTATAACTATCTCAATTCAAAAGTACTTTATCATATACTCTAACTATAGCATCCAATCTTGTTTAAGTAATTTCTAGATCCAAATTTTAAATTTAATTTAAACTTGATTTTCTTTATAATTAAACTCAATATAAAATGTATATACAATAGATTGTCTTGATAAATCTATTAATTTGTATTTTACAGTTAATTCATCAATAGTTTTTTTTATATCTTTTCTAAAACTTTTAAGTTTTTTATATTATTGTGAATATGAAGTAATATTTTCAAATAATCTAATTTGTTTATTAACTTTTGTTATAATAATAGGACTTGAATTTATTTTAATATAAATAATATGTAAAGGTTCATATCAATATCAAAAATTCAGAATTCAGAAAGTTTAGAATTTTTTCGATTAATTTTCTAATTATAATAAAATAAATAAAATTAATTTATTATATAATTTATTAATTACATGTTAGAATTTTGAATAAATTAATAAAATTAATATAAAATTAATTATATATTTAAAATAAAATTAAATTATATATTTGTTTAAATGAATTAATTATATATTAGAGTTAAAATTATAAAATTAATAATATAATAAATGAAATCTATATAATAATATAAATTAAAAATAAAATAATAAATTATATTAATATAAATAATCTAATAATAAAAGTTAATTTTATTAATATTAATTATTAAAAATATAATTATATAATCAAATTAACTATACCTTTAAAAATGTATTAACAATTACTATAGCTGATTTTGTATTATTAATACTTCATTCAGTACATCCTTCCTTTCAAGTAACAGTGTAATTTACTTTTGAATTAGATTTATATTTTGTTTCACATTTAACTTTTCTTTCAGCAACTTCTGTTTCAATTATATAATTATTGGATATTTAATATTTGGATATATTATCACAGTTTGTTTTTTGAGTTAATTTTAGTACTATAAGATAAGTTTTTAGGACAATAATATTATAATATGAATTATATGTTCATCTTTTTGATTTATATTGAATTTTAATTCTTGAACTTTTTGAATAATTGTATATAAAAATATAACTAGAGAAAGAGTTTGCTAATAAAAAAATTTTTAAAGTATTTTAAAATAAAATAAAATAAATAAAATAATATATTTAAATTAACACCTTTTAAAACTTGATTTTTTATATTTTGACCTTTTACACTTTCATCACCTACATCACAATTTTCTTTATCAATATCACTTTCTATATTTTAAACTTCTATTATTAGAATATTAATTTTCAACTAGTTTTTATTTTATTTTTTTTTTTTAACAGTTTCAGTGAGGCTTTGCTTCAAATTTATTAACTAAAAAAAGAAAAAGTCTCCTACATTAATATTACATAATATAAGATACACAACTTATTCTAGTAACTATCGAAAAGATGAAACTTAGACTAATTCAAATTGTCTATCCTAAGAATAACACGAAACACGCCTGCAACCTACCACCATTTCAACTAGTTTTTATATTTTATAAACAAAAAATATATTATTTATTATTTTTTTTCATAGTTTTAATACAAATAATAAATAGTTTTGTATACTGATTTTACAGATTATTTTACTAAAAATAAATTTTTAACAGATTTTCAAAACACGATTTCAATACAAAAACTTTTTAGTAATTAATTTATACATTTTAATATTATATATTTGTCACATTTTAGTCATGTGTTAAAATTAAAATTTGAGATAATCACTAAAATTCAATTAGTGATATGAGACAAATTAGCCCATATAATAATCTATAAAATTAAATAAATTATCATATTTCAGTCAAAATTACTTTAATACTATTATTAATTTATCTAAATAAATAAAATTTAACAATATAAAAACTATTTTATAAAATTACTAGATAGTGAAATATATTAAAAATACATTTTTATTTAAATTAAAATATTTTAATTATTATGAATTTAATTGACAAACTATTAATATTTAATTCTTTTATTGAAGTCAATATAATAATATAAAGATCACTAAAATTTGATTACAGTTGTTAAAATATTTTTTATAAAATTTAAAAATATAATATTTAAAAAATAATAATATAAAATAAAAATTAAAAATATTTTAAAATCTTGTAATTTTAAAAATTATTTAAAGTATGAATTATGGTTAATATGTTAATTTAAAAATTAACTAAATTATTTCATTTACTTTACATATGTCAAATGATAAAATTTTTAATACAAATTGGCTTAGCTTATTTGTTTATTATTTAAAATCTCCTTGTTTATTTATATATTATTCACAAATTTCCTTATCCATTTATATCAAAATTTGTTTGTTTTTTTTTTATTTAATTAGTATCATTTAATTATACAAGAATTTTAATTAATGATTGTTATTTTATAACTAATATTAAACCATTAAAATTATTATAAAAATATTTATTTATTTTTAATTAAAATTCTACTGTATTTACAATTATAAATTACAAATTATTATTGGCAAAAATATCTATTGTTATTCTTCACACTTATCAAATAAACAAAAATCAGAATCCTATTAATAGTACAAATTAGATATCTTATTTATGAAAATTCATAAAATAAAAAATAAATCAAAAATTTTATTTATGAATTAACTGTCTATACAATGAATCTTCTATAAATATATTCTCTATAAAGTATATCTCTTTATAAATGTATTTTATACTTTTATCTATTAATAACACTTATAAAAATTTCCTTTATAAATGTATATTAATAATAATTTCCTGGAAAGTACATTTATAGAAAGTTTATTGTACTTAATAAATTTTAACAAAATTCATTATCAATTAGAATTCTATTTATAATAAAATTATCTTATTTTTTTCTATTTGACTAGTGTTATAAATTATAATTTTTTCTTTTTTTTTTTTAAATTATAATTAAAAATATCTATTATCATATTACAAGTTACAATTAATTATAATATTTTCAACTGTTTTTTTGAATTATAATAAATATTATTAATTACTATAGATAAAAATAATGTTTGTAATTATTATTAAGGATATAGTATCTAATACAATAAAAAATAACATATATTTTTAATTATTATATCTTCATATTATTTTTTTATTATTTTAAATAACAAATGAAATTTTATTTATATTTAAAATATTATTATAACAAAAAATAAATATTGATTATAAATAAAAATTAACAGTTACTTTGAAGAAATTTTTTCTATTTAAAGTTAATAGATTACAATTCTATTATTATCTATTAAAAAGATAAAGTCAAAAAGTACTGTTACTTATTTTATAATAATTATTTATAATCAGATTTTTAATAATTTCTTCAAATCCAATAAGTTTTTTAATATTTTCATATATCTAATCTTGTATAATTCTAATTTGAATAATTCTTTCTTTTCTTTTTAGAAACAATTTCTTATTTATTTTATTTTATAAATTCTTTATATCTTTTTATTTATTTTTTTTAAAATTGTTCTAATTACTATTATTATATATTGAATAATCAAAAATTAGTAAAATTTTTAATACAAATTGGCTTAGCTTATTTGTATATTATTTACAAATTAACTTATCTATTTATATAACTCCTTTTTAAAATATCTTTGAAACTAATATAATTTAAAAAACTAAATACCTCTAATTTTTTTTAATAGTTTTTAATTTTATTTATATTAAATTATATAATTATATTTTTTATATACATCAGGAATTTTATAGAGATGTTTTAATATATTATAAATATAAACCATTTAAATAATACACTAAAAATGTAATTTTAGTATATTATAAATATGAAATGTTTAAATAATGTACTAGAACATTGTGTTTTAATATATTATAAATATTAAATATTTAAATAATACACTAGAACAGTATATTTAATACTATACCTGCTACCCAAATTCAAAATCCAAATGCCAAAATTCCAAATGTCAAAATTTCAAATGTCGAAATTCCAAATTCCAAATTCTAAATTATGATTAGTATTTTTTGCCAAAATCCCAAATCCCAAATCCCAAATGATTTGGGATTTGGGCAACATGTATATTTGATATATTATTAATATGAAATGTTTAAATAACATATTAAAAAATTACATTCTAGTATATTAATATCATTTGAATAATACTATAGAATGGTATTCATATAATATTATAAAACTTTTTTATTTAATTTTTGATATAGGTAATTGTTCAAAAATAAACTTTTAAAATATAATAATTAATATTTAATAAATTGTTTAATTTGATTTAACTATTAAATAAAATACAAAATTATTCTTTTATTTCATTTAAATCACTGTTAATTATTATTACTATTCTAATAATATTAATTATTATATATAATACTAATTAAGTCAATTTTTAATTATATAAATTTAAAAATTATTTTATTTATTAAAATTTTAATTATTTGATTTAATTATAAATTGTATTAATTATATGATAATAAAATTTGTATTTTTTAATTATATATTCTGTTAGTAATATTATATAGTGTTAACCTTATTTCTTAATTTTTATATATATATTTTTATTAGTATTATTATATTAGTTTATTAGTTAGATTTCTTTATTTGTATAACATTATATATTAGTACTATTATTTATGAGTAACAGATGTAAATCATTTTTTATTGTGATGCGAGGTCGACACCTCTGGTTGACACCTTTGGTTAATACCTCTGGTCGCCATCTCTGGTAAACACCTCTAGCACAAATAACTCATTAGTCAAAAATAGCTCATAGAATCTCCCGGGATATTACGGAATTTTCTGGAGCTTTCTTGAGATTAGTAATTATAGTCTCGCGAAAGGATGTCAATTTTGTATAATAGAGGTAACTTTTGTCTTAGAGTTAGGACAGTTAAAACTTGAATACATTTTGAACTTAATATATGTAATAAATTATTAATAAAAGTCTTTGTGACAATAATAATTTGACACCTTTGATTTCTTAGTGAAATACTTGTTTGATAATAATATCCTGCTTCATGATCTCAGTATTATTCTGCCTATAATTAACCTTGCTTCATGATCTTGGTTAATTATAATAATTCTGTATGAATTCTTATAGTTTCTATGTGAAACTGATAATATTCTGTGTAAATATTTGTTGATTTAGTATAAAAATCTTATATCCCTTTAAAATCCTCACACCTTAGTCTCTTTCAAACAAACCCGCAATATCAAATCCTTTATATTTTATACCTCTTCAAGTATAAAATCTTCTAACTATAACATATTCGTCCAATTGCTTTGTGACCTTTTGGACAATAGTTTTCCTATTATCAGTTGTTAGTTAATCATGTTTAGTAAAGGTAATCACAGTCAACATCATCTAGTATAACCACCTGATGCTTTTAAAATATCCTTTACTCGTTCAGGCATTGATTCTATTAGTTTAATATATATATCTTTTAAAGTTTCATTCCAAATTTTAGATACATGTTTCTATAATAAATCTTTATTTCAAATTTTAATATTTAATAATCTTAGACAATGATCAACATCATTTCAAAGATGTTCGATTGGATTAAGATCAAGTGACTGCAGCAGCCAGCTTAAAACATTAATTTTATTATCTTCAAACCATTTTGCCATATGTTTAACCATGTGTTTTGAATCATTATCTTGTTGAAAAATTATATTTTCTACCTCTAATCTATAATATTCTTAGGTCTCCATAAAGTCTTCATCCAATATCTTACAATATAATTCAGCATTAAGATCTCTATTAATCCTACACAGGTATCCTATTCCTTTAAATGTGAAACACCCCCATACAAAAACATTATCACCTCCAAACTTAACTATAGGTTTAACAAGTCTATTATTAAGACCTTCTCCTTCTCTTTCCAACAATACTGACATCAATCTGAACCAAATATTTGAAATTTGAATTTGTCAAACTAGATAATCCACTTCCAGTTCTTAACAATCTAGTGCTTATATTTTTTTATGAAAGCATGACATGTTTTTTGATAAATTTTAAAAAACAAAAACTTTTTTCATTTAACTTTTGTCACCATATCCTGTCTTTTTAGTACCTTACATATAGTATTAGTACTAACATTAATATTTTTATTTATTTTTAGGGATTTTTGAAGTGCTACAGCTGTTAATACTTCATTTGTCAATATTTAGTGAATGAGCATCTGTTTATTTCTCTTATCCCAAATCCTTTTCCATCCTTAGTTTTCTTTATTTTTGACTTTTCCTGTTTCTTCATACTTCTTTTTTAGTCATAATATAGAAGAGTGGTGAATATTTCCTAGTCTTTTGGCCACTTCTCATGAGGTAAATCTGACTTGGAGTAGTACAATCACATGTTGTCTTTGTTCAAGGGTTAAGTTATTATTTATTAAAAAACAAGTGGATTTTTTTAAGCTAATTTAATGAATGTGTTGTAATGTTGTAAAAATAAAATTTTCTAATTTGGCTTTTCAGTGGTTATTATTGAAAAAAAAAACTTCACTTAGAAGCTTTTTGGTAGAAAAAAAATTACCAAAATAAATGCACCAAAATTTTTTTTATTGTTATCAATCACTGGCCAATCATCATTCAAATCAGGTAATAATGATTTATGGCATATGATTCGAGACTATAATTCATTAAAAAAATTAATTTTTAAGTAAAATATAATAAAAAAATTTAAATATTTTATAGTGGTGCATTTATTTTGGAAGCCACTGTATTTATTATTATTATATTAAAATTGTTCGAAATATCAAGTAAAATATTTTTATTTTGGTTCTTATTCTTTTTTGGTAAAAAGGAATCTCTTTTTCCTCCTTTTTTTTTGCTGGTTATTTTTATACCTTCCAATTTGTTCTCTTTTCCCTTTTGTTTTTGCGTCTAAACACGTTTTCTCCTTTTCCCCGAGGATGACACACAAGGATGAAAGATGCTGTGCAAGGATGAGAAATCTGTCATCTAGATGGTAGCACACTCATCCTCAGGTAACACTGTCATCTTGCTACCATCTCCCGTGACAGTGACATTCGTAACCTTCCGCAATCCTCGTACAGCGTTCCTCGTGGCATTCGTGCCACCTCCTAAATATTAATTAAGCGCAAATTATAATCACGTGTGTGGAATTTTTTTATAATTAGTATATGACAACATAATTACGTAGTAAAGTCTTGCGTATATAATTCAAAATGTCTCTTTTGCAACCCCAGGTACAAACTATTCTTTCGCCCCCCGATGTCAAAATTAGAGTTGAAGAAGAATCCCTATTTACCAGTATAACACTATATCCAAAAAGGTCTTTGTTTATACTTTACTGAAAATTAACTTTTGAACCTTGTTTTTAATTCCGTTTCTTTCGCGTTCGCAGAAATCTGGCCAAAATGATTTTAAATTGTTTTGTCCTAGGTGAAACTTGTAGTTTTCCGATTGTTCTTGGAGAAAGAATTACAGTCAAAAATAATATAATCCCTTTTGATCAATTTAATGTTGGACTTCTCAAGGAATTCATCTGGGAGAAGAGAGTTGATGTTATTAGTAGCTTTAAAATGGATCTTTGGAAGGTTGAGATTGAGGAAACCGATGAAAACATAGAAAAACTTCAAAATATTGAAACTGACATTAAAGAAGAATTTGGAGGTGTTAAGTTGTTGGCAACTAGTTTTGCTAGTGAAATTTATTCAAATTCCCCTCCAAAAAAGCGCATCCACATCATCGTGCAACTGCCCGCCACCACTGGTAAGTGTCTCCCAATTTTTACTTCGAACAAGATATTTGCAGTTATCTCATTCTTTTATCCGATTAGGAAAAAGAAAACCGGAAGATCCAGATGAGGAAAATGATGGTCAAGGCATGAAAAGAGGTGGGCAATATACTGCTTACGACGTTGACTAGTAATCTTATTTTTATTTTTATTTTATTTTTTAGCAAAAACCTTGGCTTCTTTTCTTTCATTTGCGACATTACAATCTCCTGATGTAAAAAATCTTTCCCACAAGTTCTATGACCGTGATCAAACTTTGAATTCAATTCTGGATGTTGCTCGCACAAACTACTCCGGGCGCAAAAGTTCTGACCACAAAGATCACCAATTTATTCTAATTCCTGGAGGGATAGGAATAGGAAAGACACGCATGGGGTGGGAATCACAACATATGCTTTCCATTCTGAAAGCAAAAGATAGCGACACTGATGATTTTGTTGAAGCTCTAAACGATCCATGCTACATCTTCGTTGACTTGAATAATGGATGTAAATATATTAAGGGGTTTGATGAAGTTGCGGAAACAAGTGTGCGAATAGGAGCGCGTGTTGCGGTGGCTTCAGGTTTGGTGTCTGAGAGCCTATCTGATTTGTCAAAGATGAATGTTAATCTTTTCCGCCTTCCTGACGTGATTTGCGAGATTCTTAAACGTCGCTTTAAAACAAAACTGTGTTCGGTTGAGGCTATTATCATCCATCTTGACGAATATCAACTGTACATTAATGATGTTCAAAAGGACCAACAACAATCTTGGGCTGATGCTCGCGATTACTTTAAAGCATTACTAAGAGAGATCGGTAGTGTCATGCGTGGTAATATGATGATAAGAACGGAGAGTGGACATGCTGGCAACTCTCACCATGGGTTTAACGGCAGATATTTTATCATTCCAATTTGCACGGGAACGTCCGCAATTGACATTCACTTTTTGCCTACGGAGCATACGAATAGAATATTGGAGCTTAAACCTTTAGATTATGAATCAGCAAAATCAATGTTTCTTGACAAGTATGAATGTTCGAGGCAAACAACCGAAACAGGCAGAAATCTAGTGGTTCAAGGTCTCAAATTACGTTATTCGTCTGATCTTAATAATGAAAATATCGAAAGGCTTTCAACAGAATTTTGCAACTTTGTCCTGAACCAGCAACACTTTCGCATTGCCATTTTTGACACTGGCTTCATTCCGAAGTTCATTGATGATCTCTTAGGTCCTTCTGTTCTCACGTCAGATTTTGATTGGGGGAATCAGCTTTTTACTAAAATATCTAAGCGGACTGTTGCTATGGTTGGAAATGATCCGGGTAATTGGAAAAGTTTGAATGATATACGTACTGTAATCTCATTTGGGCTTACTGGGCAACTTGTTAAGCGAGACTTTCTATTACCCAGCCGTACTTCCATTGGTGAACTTGAACGAGCTGGTTTGGTTTATCTCTCCAACTCTGAAGATGAATGGTATACCATTGTTATGCCTTTCATAATGCTGAAAATACTCAACAACAAACTCCTTGTTTCTCACGTAGAAACTGTGTTTCCAGATCACCTTCTCTTAATCCCGACACATGATTCCCCTTGGCAATGGCAAAACTTTGAACTTCTATACGTATATTACCAAAAAGCCATTATTGATAGTTTAATCGAAGTTCGGAAGTCAATTATTTTGTCAATTCAGCATAAAATTCAGTTACTTCAATCGTGTTTGCAACAAGAAGTTGAAGCTAATAAACGACTGCAGATCGGTGACGAAATCAAAATTCAAAGAGAAAATCTTACTTGTCAATTAAGCATGAACTGGCGACTATCTGATATATTTCGTGGCGCGAAAGGCGTTGACGCGCTTCTTCAACGAAGAGTACAGTTACGCAAACTCAATGTCTTTGCCGAAAAAGATAAATTTCTTGAACGGACAGACAGCATTGCAAATTTAAACAAGTCGATATTATGCGATGACAACGTGACTCGCTCATTCGATGAAGGCATCTTCCGCTGTTACCGAGGGTGTGCTAATATTGATCACCGTTTGGTTCTCGATTCTTCTGATAGTGGAAAGAAATTGGCAATCTTTTCGCAAATCAAGTATTCAGAATGCGATGCATCAACTACTATTTCCATACCATTCATTAAAAATTGGTATGAAACAACAATAGCATCAGTTAAAAATTACAAAACTGAGTATGATGTGGTTCTTGTCTTGTTCACAAACCGACGCTGTTTAGGACATCTCAATGTTGGACAAATGCCTCAACTGCTTCTTATATATCTAGAAAATATCGAGTCGTATCTTTCTCCGACATTTGCTCATCGTGGTTTAGTGGATAGGCCAAGTGAAAAATAATTTGTTTTAAATCCGATTAGAAAGAAATTTTTCATTTATATTGTAATTAGAACCCGATGTGGGCAGGAATCTTTATTAATTTTTTCACTGATTTATGATAATAAAAAAAATATAATAAATGAACGGAGTAGCAGACGTTTAAAGGGAGGAACATCTCGAGCCCTAACCCATAAAATGAGAGTTCCTTTCCTTACTCCGTATTATTAGCTAAGTTATTATCATTATTATCATCTAAAATTATATTACTTGAAAAATTATGTGTTGGTAAGACACTAGTTCCGCTATTATGGCTCTATTGCTACTACCGCTACTACTGCTAATAATAACAGAGTTATCTTTTTTCTTGTTTTCTCTCTCGACCCAATCTGAGATTTTATCCAGCAATGTCATTTGCGGTGCTCTCTGGTGTCCTATTTCTCTGGATAAGGCATTATATAATTTCGTGGGAGAACATTTTCTCTTTTTCTTCTCTCATCAAATAGGGCGGTAAATTTGACCCAGAGAGTTTGAGTTTCTTCGAGATATTCAGATTGGTGGCTCTGCACGGATACATGCCCTAGATATGGAATATGTGTTAATAGATATCTGAAATACTTGTTAAGTCTATAGCAGAGCTAGTGTCTTGGTGTAAACCAGCTTCCAGCTGACACATAATGTAATACTAACCTTGACTTCGGACTTCACTTCTCCATTCCAAATCTTTTCTATTCTTGCATGATCATTTTTTAGAGCCAACATATCTCGTTTTAATTCTTTTTATATCTGCATCCAACGTAGTGGGAATTGGAGTTGGAGTCGGGGGTGGAGATACAGTTTTTCGTAGATAAATAAATGTTACGGCGACAATTACATACACCAACCTGCCAAAAGTATCCGGGCAACAATTTTTTTGTCAAATTTTTAAAAAATTTTAAGGATGAATTATAG
>CAJVPK010001045.1:0-16600 GCA_910592015.1 Diversispora eburnea | reverse complement strand
ATCAAATGTCACTTCCCAGTTTTTATTTTTACGGAATATTGAAGAAATTGAAGTATCAAAAGTGTCAAGTATATCTGCTGCCACATCTTTTCAAATGGATTCTCTCTGGAAAGCATCTGTAAACGGATTGGATGGAGACATACGAAGTAAAAGAAAGCATATTGAGAATGGAGATGTTCAAATTTTTCAGATTGAAATCGAACTGATTGATGATTCGGACAACGTACAAAATGATCAATGGATTATTGCAACTGGTGCTCAACCTAACCCTGACGATTTTGAGTTACAAAAATATGCGAAACAACATCGATTACGTGTGTTGGGAGGCGTCGCTGCTTTACTTAAAAGCAAAAAGTATAATAAAAACAGCGATGATCTATTTCAAGATCTGAATTTTCCTAATTATCCTCATTTCCCTCGAATTATTGTAACCAATAATCAAGAAAATGAAGAGCCGAATAACTTTAAAGGAAGATTGTTTTCAACCTTTTCACTTCCTGAAACCACATGTTTGCCTGTTCACCTTAATGGAACCTGGGCTCAAAGTTCAGATCGGGCAAGATTGTTGATTGAAAAAGATAACAAATTGCCAGATATGGATCATCAGAAACTCAATTGGAACAGACATATCCTACTTGAATTCCTTCCCGATCTTCATTGCAAACTCTTGGAAGAAATCATTAAATTGCAAAATTATAAAAAAATTGATTTCAAAAACTGTATTTCAAAGTTTTGGCCATTTCCGCTTTCTACACATAGCCATCCAAAGTATGTATTTAGCTATGGTTGCAAAGTACTCCAATGTATGATACAATCTGAAAACCTTTTTCAATTAATCAACTCCGATGATCATTTTTATCAACATTCTCAAAAAGTCTATTTTTCTGGTGAGAATAACAATATAGACATTCTCTTCAAGTGCTTGCCAGTTGATAATATTGAAAATTTCTATCAATTACTACGAAGTGATTGGGATGGAATAGGTTAGTTAGAGTTAGTTGGTCTTCAGTAGTATTTCTTTTTTTTTTCTTGTAAATTTAGAAATTTTGATATTCCAATAACATAGTATAATAATAACTAATACATCTCTCTCGGTTTTTTTAGGAGCGAAAAAGGAATCCCTCAAATCAATAATCCGCAAATTGCCTATTTGGCCAGTACGATTTTTTCCTTCAATGACAAATCAATCGTTGAAATTTGCCCCAGTTTCAATTGGGTACGTTTTACCCAAGGATTTTAACATGTATAAAACAAAGGAGGAGAAAATTTTTCTAAAATCTACTGATAAGATAGACAATAGAATTTTGATAGATCTTGACGCTGCTTGGCGTGAAATTCATGAATATGCATTTAATGATGTTGAATTACCTGAAAAAAATGATCAAGAATATGTGGATTTTCTGGATTCCGTTCTGGAGAATGCAACTTCTGGATATGGATCTAGACCTGGATATGGATTTAGACCCGGATTATATAGATATAGAAATGAATGTAAAATCACCAAAGATTTAAAGAAATTTAATTATCTCTTTCCCAATGCATTTACTGATGATCTGATGCCGATTTCTAAACTATTCGATTATGATAATCTTGTTTTTCGAACTGTATTCGGAGGAGACTCAAATGTTTTTCTTCACCGTAATCTTACAAAACATAAAAGCAAATTATCAAATATTGGGTTCAATGATGAATTGAGTCCGGAGTCATTTAATAGATGTGCGAAGCATATCGAAGAATTGCAAGAGATAAATCCACCACCTGATATACGTCATCGTGGTTTCGTATTGGTCGATCATTTTTATAAAGATCTGAAGAAATATGACATTGAAAAAATTGATAGGATTTCATTCGTTCCAATTGCTAAATTTTTGGGCAAACCTTACGATAAGTATTATAATCACTCTCAATTTTTGGAGTGCTTCGACAATATAGTCCATCCTCAATATAAAGGTGTAGCATGGAGTCAAAATGCTTTATTCGCGGAAGATGTCATACCACCTTCAAATGCACTTGAAAAATACCCATCACTTGGTAAACCAAGTGATATCACGGTAATCAAGCACCTTAAATTCCTGCGCAATAAACTTATCGATGATGACGAATGGAGAAATGATTGGAAAGATACGTTTGTGTCTAACGTTTTTGAGGTTTATGATTGGCTTGAAGAAAAATGTTCAAGTGAAAAATTGATGTTGAGTTTATACATTAAAGAAAATGAACCATTATTCCTTAACCTTGGTAAAAGTCAAAATCCATTCGATATTGACAATTGGGTTTCTGCAAGTAATTTGGTTTTGAATATAGAACCAGGTGAAGATAAATATATAAATCCTCGCCTGTCAAAGTATTACGCAATGCTAAAAAGTGCTGGCGTCAAAGAAATAAAAGTACCAAATTTCAAAATACAAGTTGGAGAACATGATCAGTCAAGCATTATCATAAAAAACCTGCTGGAATTTTTATCCAATCAGATGAACTCTTTGCATGATGTTGTTTTTAATGTAAATGGCGAGGAAATATGGGCGAGTCGAATTGTGCTTGCCGCAAGCTCTGAATTTTTTCTTCAGAAATTCACTTCAGGAGAATGTGCAAACTCTAACCCAGTTACAATCGATATTAATGATGTTAGTCCTACCTCAGTACGTATTTTGTTGCATTACGTATATGGCCAAAATATCGATAATGCAATTTGGAAACATCAAAACACAACAAATCAATTATCAAATTTCGAAACATACAGAGAACTACTTGCATTGGCAAACGATTATGGATTAGATAAATTAAAAGAACTCATTGAATTAAAGCTCTCTCGAATAGTCAACAGATCAAACGTGAGAGATATATTAAATTTAGCAGAATATTTAAATGCAAGCCAACTCGAAGAATATTGTAAACGTTACATTGAGGTTAATGTGCATTCGTGATATTCTTGATTTCTTATATTATATACATGGCTTACTTGTTTTGTTAAGTTCTTGTTATTCTTTTTTTATTTACTTATTCTATTCAAAAACTTGTAATATTTAATTGATTACAATAATGTAATTCTTGTAAAAGGACCATTAAACATTTTTATTCTGTTAGGTCGGTCCAAAAATAATAAAAATATACTAATTCATCATAACTTACTTCTGTGGAGTAGAAATTCGAGAACATCAAAAGAATGTGCTATTGCTACAAGATAATTCACTTTTAAACATGAGTTCATGTGTATTATATTCTACAGCTGCGCTAATAAAAAATAAAGACATCAACTTACGTAATATTGCATAAGTTCTATTCAAACTTCTTGCTCTCAAAGTTTCACCTTAATACTTGGACTAAACATTTTAATAATGGTATTCTTAAACTATTTACATTTGGCAATATCAGTAAATAGCTACCCCCTTTTATATTTGGCTAATTTCATAAACAGGTGTATTTACTTTTTGAGTAATATTAAAAAATCATGCCTGATATTGATATTGCAGATTATTAAGACAGAATAGATTTCAATGTTTACTCTTCTACGCTGGATCATTTATTATATTTATTAACCTGAAAAAAAATTTTACAGTAAGGACAAATAGAAAGGGTCGTATTATGGGGATGGTACCTTATACTAATATTTTGTCTGATTGCATTTTACGAAGATACAAAAAAATATGATTAATTAATAATAAAAAAAATTAAATTTCGAAGTGGTTTTTTAATTAAAAAATGTAACTTACAACCTGACTTTTAAATCAAGAAGGTTGCATTGGAAGAAACTATGTATTTTTATCTTAAGTTCTATTGTTCCATTGTTCCATTGATTTTGGGGTGCTGTAAAAAGATATATCCGAGAAATTGTAATTATTCATGATCTGGTTTGCAACATATTGTTCCCAGTTTAGATTCAATTGATACAATTATGATAAGAAGAAAGGCATGAAGGTAAATTACTTAAATTACTGTAAACTTGCAAAAAAATATAATCTCACCAGATTTTGTAATAATGGATTTTGTTAAAATTTACATGAAATTTCGGGCTGATGCATGCTTATCACGCAATATTTCTCAAAAGCAGTTAGATGGATTTGAAAATAATCTTATCATTTTTCTTAAATTCTTCTGATTGCCCGTTTAGATCTTGTTTTTAAAAAAATTCTATAAACAGGTTTTCTGATTTCTCCGAAATTTTGTTCAGAGCAGTAAAAATGAGAAGCATAGCATATAACAACAATAAACTTGTATGTTATATATACTGTAAAAATATTATTATCTTTATATCTATAAGTGTTTGAATTTATCATGTGATAGTGAATTTTTATCCATTTTATATAAGATATTAAATTAAATACCAACATATAAACCAAATATAATAATAAGTATGTAATTAAATCTCAACCTTTAAATATCATTTGTAAATATAATAAATATTTTGGCACGTGTTTCTTCGTCTTGTCGATTTTTCATATAATGGTCAGGAACTTCTCCAAATGAGGTGATTAACTTAAGCTTCCTTAAACCTTTTGCAAATGTGTACTAGTTATTTCGTGGATATAAATGAAAACTATAATATTTCATGGCGTCAATAAGTTATTTTTATCAGTCAAAAAATATTAAAAAGAAATCATTTAGGGACCGTGGGATAAAAATAAATAAATTTTTGATAACAAATAAACATTATTTAACGACATAAACCAATTCATGATTTCTTAAAAAACCATGACTTTGGGTTCAAATTTTCGGTCTTATGGTCAAACCGAAACTCTTATTTCATCCATTCGTAATATCATAAAGGTATATTCATATACATATTTAAGTATCATATAGTGTTCTTTAAGATTAATTTCATTGCATTTGTTAGGATTATCCCTTTGAAAGTATATTCAAAGAATTCCTTCAGAATGGTCGGAATCAATTTTACAGTATTTTGATGACTTTTGAATTCTTTAACAATTTGTTTTAAATTTATACTTTTAATGATAGCGGATGATGCTGGCGCTAAAAGGTTTCACGTAATCGTTGACGATCGCTCACACCCTACCAAATATTTACTTTGTGATGAGATGAAGGAATGGCAAGGACCTGCCATTTTGATATTCAATGATGCAAGATTCAAAGGATCTGATTTTGATTCTCTCATGCGGATACGCGTTGGTGGAAAGCAAGATGATTATACAAAGATTGGAAAGCATGGATTAGGTTTCAATTCATGTTATCACTTTACAGATGTTCCTAGTTTCATCAGCGGTGATTCCATTGCATTTTTGGATCCTCAAGAAAAATTCCTACCAAAGAGAAATAACATCCCTCAACGTGGTATCATTGGACCTTTTCCCAAAAATGGCATTCGTGATTTTTCTGAAAGACATCAATTTGTTCCATACGAAGGCATCGAAGGCATTGATTTTCAATCAACTTTTAATGGAACACTCTTCCGAATACCACTTAGGCAACGACCGAGCGAAATATCTGATAGGATCTTTTCCGTAAAGGAAGTTCTTGAACTGTTTAAAAAATTTAATTCAAATGCCACTTCCCAGTTTTTATTTTTACGAAATATTGAAGAAATTGAAGTGTCAAGTATATCCAATGCCACATCTTTTCAAATAGATTCCCTCTGGAAGGCAATTGTAAATGGATTGGATGAAGGCATACGAAATAAAAGAAAACATATTGAGAATGAAGATGTTCAAATTTTTCAGATGGAAATCGAACTGATTTATGATTCGAACACAGTACAAAATGATCAATGGATTATTGCAATTGGTGCTCAACCTAACCCTGATGATTCTGAATTACAAAAATATGCAAAACGATATCGATTACGTGCGTTGGGTGGTGTCGCTGCTTTACTTAAAAGCAAAATCCAGAATGACTCTATTCATCCTAATCAAGAAAATGAAAAACCGAGTGACTTTAATGGAAGATTGTTTTCAACCTTTCCACTTCCTGACACCACATGTTTGCCTGTTCACCTTAATGGAACCTGGGCTCAAGGTTCAGATCGGGCAAGATTGTTGATTGAAAAAGATAACAAATTGCCAGATATGGATCATCAGAAACTCAATTGGAATAGACATATCCTACTTGAATTCCTTCCCGATCTTCATTGCAAACTCTTGGAAGAAATCATCAAATTGCAAAATTATAAAGAAATTGATTTCAAAAACTGCATTTCAAAGTTTTGGCCATTTCCACTTTCTACACATAGCTATCCAAAGTATGTATTTAGCTATGGTTGCAAAGTACTCCAATGTATGCTACAATCTGAAACCCTTTTTCAATTAATCAACTCTGATGATCATTTTTATCAGCATTCTCAAAAAGTCTATTTTTCTGATGAGAATAACAATATAGACATTCTCTTCAAGTGCTTGTCAATTGATAATATTGAAGATTTCTATCAATTACTACGAAATAATTGGAGTGAATTAGGTTAGTTCATTAATTACTTAGAATTTTGTTGGCCTTCAGTAGTATTTCTTTTTTTTTCTTTTATTTCAATAGCATAGCTAATATATATCTCTCAGCTTTTTTAGGAACGAAAAAGAAATCCCTCAAATTAATGATCCGAAAATTACCTATTTGGCCAGTACGATGGTTTCTCGGAAATCTCTCGTTGAAATTTGTCCCAGTTTCAATTGGGTACTTTTTACCCATTGGTTTTCAAATGTATCGACCAAAGAGTGAGAAAATTTTTTTAAATAATACTGATGTAACAGACGTTGAAATTTTGAGAGATCTTGGCGCTACCTGGTATGAAATTCATGATTACGCATTTAATGATGTTGAATTACCTGAAAAAAGTGATCACAACTATGTTAATTTTCTGGATTCCGTTCTGGATAATGCAACTTCTGAAGATGAATGTAAAATCACTAAAGATTTAAAGAAATTTAATTATCTCTTTCCTAATGCAATTACTGATGATCTGATGCCGATTTCTAAACTATTCAATTATGAAAATCTTGTTTTTCGAACTGTATTCGGAGGAAACTCAAATGCTTTTCTTCACCGCGATCTTATAAAACATAAAAGAAAATTATCAAATATTGGATTTAATGACGAATTGAATTCGGAGACATTTAATAGATGTGCTTTGAAAATCGAAGCATTGCAAGAGATAAATCCACCACCTGATATACGCCATCGTGGTTTTGTATTGGTCGATCATTTTTATAAAGATGTGAAGAAATATGAACTTGAAAAAATTGATAGGATTCCATTCGTTCCAATTTCTAAATTTTTGTACAAACCTTACGATAAGTATTATAATCAACCTCAATTTTTGGATTGCTTTAACAATATAATCCATCCTCAATATAAAGGTGTAGCATGGAGTCAAAAAGCATTATTCGCTGAAGATGTCATACCACCTCCAAATGCACTTGAAAAATACCCATCACTTGGTAAACCAAGTGATATCACGGTAATCAAGCACCTTAAATTCCTGCGCAATAACATTATTGATGATGACGAATGGAGAAATGATTGGAAAGGAACATTCGTGTCTAACGTTTTTGAGGTTTATGATTGGCTTGAAGAAAAATGTTCAAATGAAAATTTGAGGTTGAGTGAATACATTAAAGAACATGAACCCTTATTCCTTAATCTTGGTAAAGGTCAAGATCCATTCGATACTGAAAACTGGGTTGCTGCAAGCAATTTGGTTTTGAATGTTGAACCAGGTGAGAATAAATATATAAATCCTCGCCTGTCAAAGTATTACGCAATGCTAAAAAGTGCAGGCGTCAAAGAAATAAAAGCACCAAATGTCAAAATACAAGTTAGAGAACATGATCAGTCAAGCATTAACAAAAAAAACCTGCTGGAAATTTTATCCAATCAGGTAAACTCTTTGCATGATGTTGTTTTTAATGTAAATGGCGAGGAAATATGGGCAAGTCGAAGCGATCTTGCCGCAAGCTCTAAATTTTTTTATAAGAAATTCACTTCAGGAGAATGTGCAAACTCTAACCCAGCTACAATCGATATTAATGATGTTAGTCCTACCTCAGTACGTATTTTGTTGCATTACTTATATGGCCAAAATATTGATAATGCAATTTGGAGTTATCATTCGAACACAACATCAAATTTCGAAACATACAGAGAACTACTTGCATTGGCAAATGATTATGAATTAGATCATTTAAAAGAACTCATGGAATTAAAGCTCTCTCGAACAGTCAACAGATCAAACGTGAAAGATATATTAAATTTAACAAAATATTTAAATGCAAGCCAGCTCGAAGAATATTGTAACCGTTACATTGAGGATAATAAAAATTTGTGATATCGATTTTCTTATTTTTTTTATATCTATATACATGGCTTATTTGTTTTGTCAAGTTCTCTGTTATTATTATTTATTCTGTTCAAAAACTTGTAGTATTTAATTGATTACGATAATGTAATTCTTGTAAAAGGACCGTTAAACATTTTTATTCTGTTGGATCCAAAAATAATAAAAATATACTAATCATATCATCAAATCTTGAAAACAAGGCCAAGTTCAAAAGAAATTGAATTTCATGAATGAACCTTATATTTCATCATAACTTACTTCTGTGGAGTAGAAATTCGAGAGCATCAAAAGAATGTGCTATTGCTACAAGATATTTTCACCTTTAAACATGAGTTCATATGTATTATATTCTACAACAACTGCGTCAATTAAAAATAAAGAGCATCAGAAATTAAAATGGACATCAACTAAAGCGGACCCCGTAACGTTCAGAAGGACTTTCATGAGTTTTACCTTAATACTTCTTAATACTTGGACTATAATGGCATTATCGCTTGATTGTGGGGATCTCAAAAAAGCACCTTAAAAACTATTTACTTTCAGGTTAGTGAAATTTACATTTGGCAACCTTTAATTTTTCCGATAACTTAGCTAGGTGTGTATACTTTTTTGAGTGATATTATGAAGGCAGATTCCAATGTTTACTATTCTGGACTACGCTTGAATATGCTGGATCATTTATTATATTTATTATACCTGAAAAATCTTTACAATAAAGACAGTTGTATTATGAGAATGCTAGTATTTTTATCTGATGCATTGATTCATTCATCGATTCGAGCTTTCGGTTTATTTTATGATTTTTTATACAAAAAAATATATGTATCATATTATTGATTAATAAAAAATTAAAATATACAATGAAGATTTGTGCGAAGATACAACCTGATTTTTTAAATCAACAAGTGCATTTGTATTTTTATCTTAAGTTCCATTGTGAACTTTAATTTTATTAAATGATATTGAGGTGATGTAATTATTCATGGTCTGCCGGTTTAGACACAGTCGATACAATTATTATAAGAAAGGCATGGAGTTAAATTACTGTATACTTGCCAAAAAAAATACTTAACACTATCTCAAAAAAAAAAAAAAGTAATTAAATAAATTTACCTTTTATTTCCAAATATAATAACAATAATAATAAGTATGTAATCTTTCAAAATAATTTGTGGTAACTGATACAGGGATGAATGTATGCTAGTGAAAATAATCTAAAAAGTAAACCCACGATTTTAAATAAATATATTATGAGATCATTGAATTGTGAATTAATAGGTTGGTACATGTCTTTCGTCGATTTTCATACAATGGTCAGGAGCTTCTCGGCCAGTACAAAACGAGGTGATTTAAATAAAGTGGTTCTCCCATTGGTAAAACTTTCCTTTTGTTTTCTGGACAAATGCAAATAAAATAATCAATTTTTGTAAATTTTTTATGCAATTTGTTTTTTAAATTTATCTTTTTATATTAAATATTCGACATCCCGAAAATAAATTACAAACCATTATGTTAAATGGAAATCCATTGTGTATTTTTTTTTTTCGAATTCTACCTTTTCATGGTAATAACGAAAGATAAAAAGATATTGTAACGATAAAGGTAAATGATGTATAAAGATACTAAGATGTTAAGAATATGATAAAAATAATTAAAGAATGGAATTGTAAAATATATGGAAGATGAGAACACTGAATCTATTTATTCGTTATTGATAAATTTGATAAATTTATTACCTTGCTTGCACATGTGAAATTATTTTACGAAAGAAAGAAAAATTTTATGATTTATTTTTAAATTTTTATACATCTGCGACATTAATGGATTAATTTTTCAATTATCAGTTCCGCATCTAATTCTCTTTTTCTTCTTTTGTTATTGTAAGTTTTTTACGTTCTGCACGTTCTCTATATGTGCAAATAATTTCTCCACGAATTTACCTTTCATTAAAAACCTTATTTCCCTCGCCTCGTCATGTGTTATTATCGTCTTTGATTTATGCCATATATGGTTAGCGTGTATTTTAGTGCTCATTCAAGTGTTCTAGATAGGGTTAGTGAATTTAAATTAAAAATGTAAACAATACGGTCGGTGAAATGATATATTGCTCCGTTTTAATAAATGGCAAAATTTTACTTGTTTGATTTTTAAAAGAATTCCAACTGTTTTTTAAAAAAAACCATGACTTCAAATTACCGGTCTTATGGTCAAAATGAAACTCTTATTTCATCCATTCGTAATATCATAAAGGTATGCTCATATATACATTTACATTTAAGTTTCATTATCATGTTTTTTAAGATTAATTAATTGCATTTGTTAGGATTATCCCTTTGAAAGCATATTCAAAGAATTCCTTCAGAATGGTTGGAATCAGCTTTACAATATATTGATGACTTTTGAATTCTTTAACAATTTATTTTAAATTTATACTTTTACTTTTTTATATTTTTGTATATATTAAACGATAGCCGATGATGCTGGTGCTAAAAGGGTTCACATAATCGTTGATGGTCGCTCACACTCTACCAATTCTTTACTTTGTGATGGGATGAAGGAATGGCAAGGACCTGCCATTTTGATATTCAACGATGCAATATTCAAAGAATCTGATTTCGATTCTCTCATGCGGATACGTGTCGGTGGAAAGCAAGATGATGATACAAAAATTGGAAAGCATGGATTAGGTTTCAATTCGTGTTACCACTTTACAGATGTTCCTAGTTTCATCAGCGGTGATTCCATTGCATTTATGGATCCTCAGGAAAAATTCCTACCAGAGAGAAATAACCTCCCTCAACGTGGTATCATTGGACCTTTTCCCAAAAATGGCATTCGTGATTTTTCTGAAAGAGATCAATTTGTTCCATACGAAGGCATCGAAGGCATTGATTTTCGATCAACTTTTAATGGAACACTCTTCCGAATACCACTTAGGCAACGACCGAGTGAAATATCAGATAGAATCTTTTCTGTAAAGGAAGTTCTTGAACTATTTATAAAAATCAAATCAAATGTCACTTCCCAGTTTTTATTTTTACGGAATATTGAAAAAATTGAAGTGTCACAAGTTTCATGTATATCCAATGCCACATCTTTTTTTCAAATAGATTCCCTCTGGAAAGCAACTGTAAATGGATTGGATGAAGACATGCAAAGTAAAAGAAAACATATTGTGAATGGAGATGTTCGAATTTTTCAGATGGAAATTGAACTGATTGATAATATGAACAACGTACAAAATGATCAATGGATTATTGCAACTGGTGCTCAACCTGACCCTGATGATTCTGAATTACAAAAATATGCAAAACGATATCGATTACGTGTGTTGGGGGGCGTCGCTGCTTTACTTAAAAGCAAAAAGTATAATAAAAGCAGAATTCAGAATGACCCTAAAGAAGGAACATCGAATAAACGTCTAAGACTTAGTAAAAAAATATCCACAACTAAATCACATACTCATCTACTTCAACAACAAAATTTGCCGGCTTCAGGAATTGGAAATCTGAATATCCCTAATCTCCCTAATTTCCAAGAAAATGAAAAGCTGAGTGACTTTAAAGGAAGATTGTTTTCAACCTTTCCACTTCCTGACACCACATGTTTGCCTGTTCACCTTAATGGAACCTGGGCTCAAGGTTCAGATCGGGCAAGATTATTGATTGAAAAAGATAACGATTTGCCAGATATGGATCATCAGAAACTCAATTGGAATAGACATATCTTACTTGAATTCCTTCCCGATCTTCATTGCAAACTCTTGGAAGAAATCATTAAATTGCAAAATTATAAAAAAATTGATTTCAAAAACTGTATTTCAAAGTTTTGGCCATTTCCACTTTCTACACATAACTATCCAAAGTACGTATTTAGCTATGGTTGCAAAGTACTCCAATGTATGATACAATCTGAAATCATTTTCCAATTAATCAACCCTGATCATTTTTATCAACATTTTCGAAAAGTCTATTTTTCTGATGAGGATAACCATGTAGACATTCTCTTCAAGTGCTTGTCAATTGATAATATTGAAAATTTCTATCAATTACTACGAAATAATTGGGATGGAATAGGTTAGTTAATTAGTTGGTTAGTCTTCAGTATTATTTCTTTTTAACTTTTTTTCTTTCTCATAAATTTAGAAATTTTGATATTTCATAATAATAACTAATATAATATATATATATATATATCACATGCTTTTTAGGAACGAAAAAGGAACCTCTCAAATTAATGATCCGCAAATTACCTATTTGGCCAGTACGATGGAATCCCTCAATGGAAAATTGCTTGTTGAGTTATGCCCCAGTTTCAATTGGGTACGTTTTACCCAAGGATTTTCAAATGTATCGAACAAAGAGTGAGAAAATTTTTTTAAGAACTGATGATCATGTAGACAATAAAATTTTGAAAGATCTTGACGTTACCCAGTATGAAATTCATGATTACGCTTTTAATGATGTTGAATTACCTGAAAAAAGTGATCCCAACTATGTGAACTTTCTGGATTCCGTTCTAAATAATGCAACTTCTGATTATGGATGTAAAATCACTAAAGATTTAAAGAAATTAAAATTTCCTAATGCATTTACAGATGACCTGTTGCCGATTTCTGATCTGTTCAATTATAATAATATCGTTTTTCGAACTGTATTCGGAGGAAATTCAAATGTTTTTCTTCACTTTAATCTTATAAAACATAAAAACAAATTATCAAATATTGGATTTAATGACGAATTGGAGTCGGAGGCATTTGATAGATGTGCTTTGAAAATCGAAGAATTGCAAGAGATGGGCAGCCCACCATCAGATATACGCCATCGTGGGTTCATATTGGTCGATTATTTTTATAAAGATGTGATGGGTTATTTTTATAAAGAAATTGATAGGATTCCATTCGTTCCAATTACTAAATGTTTGGACAAACCTTACGATAAGTATTATAATCAGCCTCAATTTTTGGATTGCTTTAACAATATAATCCATCCTCAATATAAAGGTGTAGCATGGAGTCAAAAGGCTTTAATCGCGGAAGATGTCATACCACCTCCGGATGTACTTGAAATATACCCATCACTTGGTAAACCAAGTGATGTCACGGTAATCAAGCACCTTAAATTCCTGCGCAATAAACTTATCGATGATGACGAATGGAGAAATGATTGGAAAGAAACATTCGTGTCTAACGTTTTTGAGGTTTATGATTGGCTTGAAGAAAAATGTTCAAATGAAAATTTGAGGTTGAATGAATACATTAAAGCACATGAACCATTATTCCTTAATCTTGGTAAAAGTCAAAATCCATTCGATACTGACAACTGGGTTTCTGCAAGCAATTTGATTTTGAATGCTGAACCAGGTGAGGATAAATATATAAATCCTCGCCTGGCAAAATCTTATGCAATGCTAAAAAGTGCTGGCGTCAAAGAAATAAAAGCACCAAGTGTCAAAATACAAGTTAGAGAACATGATCAGTCAAGCATTAACAAAAAAGTCCTTCTGGAAAATTTATCTAATCAGGTTAACTCTTTGCATGACGTTGTTTTTAATGTAAATGGTGAGAATATATGGGCGAGTCGAAGTGTGCTTGCCGCAAGCTCTAAATTTTTTCATCAGAAATTCACACCAGGAGGAGAATATGTAAACTCTAACCCAGTTACAATAGATGTTAATGATGTTAGTCCTACCTCAGTACGTATTTTGTTGCATTACTTATATGGCCAAAATATCGATAATGCAATTTGGAGTTATCATCAGAACACAACAGATCAAACATTGAATTTCGAAACATACGAAGAACTACTTTTATTGGCAAATGAATATAAATTGGATCATTTAAAAGAACTCATGGAATTAAAGCTCTCTCGAATGGTCAACAGATCAAACGTGAATGATATAAAAGATTTAGCAGAAGATTTAAATGCAAGCCAACTCAAAGTTTATTGTGACAGTTACATTGATGAAAATATGTGATATTCTTGATTTTCTTATCTTTTTCTTATCAATATACATGGCTTACTTGTTTTGTCAAGTTCTTGTTATTATTTATGATTTATTTATTCTTTTATTTTTTTTATTTACTTATTTATCTATTCAAAAACTTGTAGTATTTAATTGGTTTACGATTATTTTTATACTGACAATTAATCATAATAACAAAATATACTAATCCATAGAACTAAAATATTATTGTTTACGATTATCATCAAATCTTGAAAATACAGTTAACGCAGTTGTAGAATATAATATATACGAACCTATGTTTGAAAGAGAAAATATCTTGGGGCAATGGTACACTTTTACTGCCAGAACAATCACAGAAGTAAGTTATGATGAAAAATATAAAGTTCATTCATGAAATTCAATTTCTTTTGAATTAAAAATAAAGAGCATCAGAAATTAAAATGGACATCAACTTAATGAATAAATGTAATGCCTGATATTGATTACAGCAACTATTATGAAGATATATAATTGACAGAATTGACAGAATAGATTCCAATGTTTACTGCTCTAGACTATGCATGAATATGCTGGATCAAAAAAAATTCTTTACAATAAGGATAGATAGAAAATGTCGTATTTTTAATATTTTATCTGATTCATTGATTCATTCAATTCGATCAACAGTCCATTGATCTGCCTAAGCTTTAATTCTATCGGTTTATAAAAAAAATTGTTATAGAGGTACAAAAAAAAATACATATATATATATATTTAATTAATAAAAAAATTAAATTTCGACCTGAATTTTTAAATCAAAAAAGTGCATTGTATTTTTATCTTATTGAATGATTTTGGGGTACTGTAATTATTCATGATCTGGTTTGTTCCCAGTCTAGATACAATGATACAATTATGATAAGAAAGACATGAAGGTAAATTACTGTAAACTTGCTTATCACTGGTCACTGGACATATTATCAAATTCTTGTAATATTGTTCAAAAAAGAAGTAATTTACCTTTTATGAACTAGATGGAACAAAGTTTAGAAAATAATCTTATCAATTAGGTTTTGATTGACCCGTTTGTTATGGATCATTTTAAAATCTTCATCGCTTTAAAAAAATTCAAGTAATTAACCTAAACTTCTAGATATATAAAGGATAAAAAGATAATAATATTTTTACAGTACAAGTTTACTGTTAACTTAATCCATTATATATTTCTCCTTGGAAGATAATAAATTAAATACCAACATAAACCCAAATATAATAACAATAATAAGTATATAGTTAAATAGTAAACCCATGATTTTGAATGGATGACTTAGTAAAACAAATATATTATGAGATTTATAATTATTGAATTGTAAATAAATAATTTGATACGTGATCTTTGTCTCGTCGATTTTCATATAATGACAAATGAGGTGGGAATGCTTTTAGCTTTCCTGACAAATAAAAATAAAAATTGCATCCTCCTTCAATTCTTTTTTTAAAATTATATTTGAAAATTACCACAATTATTTAACGTTACAATCGTCATTACCAAATTTGAATACAGAGTAGTTTCTTTAGTTCTGATGATATATTAAATATTCGACATACTGAAATAACGAACGGACCAATATATCAAAGTTTGCACTAACCCTATCTGGAACATTTGAATGCATCAAATACACGCTAACCCTATATGGCATAAATCAAGACGACAGTGATACATGACATAGATACGGAACTTTATTACATCATTTACCTTTATCTTTCGTTATTCCCATGAAAAAGATAGAATTCAAAGAAAACAAATACACAACATAAACAATACAGAAATCGGACATCAGTAGATATGCTGTATTTCTCCGTTAAATTAACGGAAATAAAAGATTACAAAAAAATTTTCTTGTTTGCATAAGCTTCGTTTTTTTTAAAACAATTGGAATCCTTTAAAAACCATGATTTTGGGTTCAAATTTTCGGTCTTATGGTCAAAATGAAACTCTTATTTCATCCATTCGTAATATCATAAAGGCATGTTCACATATATTTAAGTGTCATTATAGTGTTCTTTAAGATTAATTTCATTTAATTGTAGGATTATCCCTTTGAAAGCATATTCAAAGAATTCCTTCAGAATGGTCGGAATCAGCTTTACAGTATTTTTGATGACCTTTGAATTCTTTAACAATTTGTTTTAAATTTATACTTTATAATTTTGTATATATAAATGGTAGCCGATGATGCTGGTGCTAAAAGGTTTCACGTAATCGTTGATAATCGCTCACACCCTACCAAATCTTTACTTTGTGATGAGATGAAGGAATGGCAAGGACCTGCCATTTTGATATTCAACGATGCAATATTCGAAGAATCTGATTTT
>CAJVPK010001044.1:0-16611 GCA_910592015.1 Diversispora eburnea | reverse complement strand
TTATAATTTATCCTTCGTACTTAAAATTAGTTTAATTATTCTTGATTAATAATTTAGTTATCTAACTTGAATCGCTTGAGTTTACTAGTTGTAAACCTCCTGTTGGAACCTTATTTCGCCTGACAGGTTGACTAGTAACACCGGACTTGAGTCTTATAGAATTTAACTAGGCTTGATCTGTAAGAAACTTTATATGAGATATCTCTGTAATAAAGAATTTTAATTAAAAAATTATATCAAATAGATATTATTTTAATGTTAATAAATATTAAATAAATATTTTTTTGAAGAAATGAATTTTATTAATTAAAAAATCTCATAATAATATTGAATTATAATTAAGCATTATAATTTATAATATCAAAATAATAATATTTTTAAGACATTAGTTAATATTATTTAGAGATATCATAACAATATACAAGTTAAATACAAAAGATATACTGTATCAAAAAGAATTCTGATTTTAGTTAATTTATAATATAAAATATAATAGAATGGTTAATTTTTACTAATTTTTAACTGATTTATAGTATAAAAATTATCATTTGATATAGTGATTCTTTTATATTTGACTAGTAATATTTTATTATATTCTCAAAATATCTTTGCAATATTTTTTTGATATAATAAATTGAGATATTAAGATAATATCTTTTAGATATCAAAATAATTTAATTCTTATTGTTAAAATATAAACACATGATCATTTTTTGAATTCTGATTGGCTAAAATCGTATCATGTGCTACTTACATAATTGAAAAATTTTTTTTAAATTAAATTTGTTAAACCAAAAATTTTAATTTTTTGATTGTATTAAGGACCCTGAGGCAGGAGTCAGGTGACAACGGAAATCAATTACCTGATTACCATACTTGGAATAGTATATACCCTTCTGGTCATGTTTAGAGCTATTTTGTAATGCTAGCTATTAGGAATTAACATTGCCAATACTTGATAAATACCTACTAGGATTTATTCATTAAAAATTTTTTTAGGTATAGTATTGCTCGGGTTCCTATTATCCATTTTATTTTTTTTGATACGAAAGTGTCACCTCATGTGAATAGTAAGGGGATTTGTATAAAAAGGATACCAATTATTCGTCACACTGTCACCCGATTTTTTAGCAAAAAAGTTTTTTCTTAGTGTTCAAATAAAACAAACCTTTATAAAATTATAAAATTTGATTAATTGTTAGTGTTTATCATAAGCTTATAGAACTTCTGCATATCAATAAAAAAAATATTAATTGAACAATGTTGACTCAGCCTAACAAAATTGTTCCCAACACGATTTTAATGAATGGCTCCACTTTATATGAACAGGAGGTCAATTATAAACAAGAAGAATGGGTAAGCCATTTTATCGAATCTCAAAAATTTTAAGAATGTCGCCGACATTTGGTGTTATTTCGCGAAAAACCTCGAATTCATTTAAAAAAATAAAAAAACTTCATTAAATAATTTAATACATTTTGTCATGTTCTTGAACGTGCATAATTAAGGGCGACGAGGACGGAGAATTCGAACTAGAAGAAGAAGAAATTCAAACAGAAATTTCGGAAAATGGCACTGTGCATATAAGTTCTGTTCAAAACACGAATGTGATTGAACACACCAAACAAAACGAGGTTGTCAACCAAAATTTACTTTCACCTCAAAACTCAAATTCAAAAAAGATAACTTATGTGTCGTCAACACAAATTATGAGTTTGCAGTCACCCTTATCAAGTAGGTATTCTATATATAATTAATCTAATTAATCTCATTAATAATAAATCTTTTCTATTTCTTTAATTCTTCCAGATAATTTACATACAACAAAATATGGTCGAAAGGTTCATAAACCTGTAATATTCACCCCAGAATCAAAGCGATTATCTCAAGAAAATAAAAAAGCTATGCCTATTAAATCAATAGGTAATATTATAAACCACAAGTTCATGATCACGAAAATTATTGAACTTTATTTAAATTTATCATGATTTCCTGTTATATAGCTAAGCGTCAACGTAACTTACAAGAAACTTCAACATTGACACCACAAAATTCTTTGACAATTAATACTTTAAGTAATGCATTATCTGAAGGAGAAACCAAAGTAACTATTGACGCGAAAGATTCACAACGTTCTGTTTCAGACGATATTGTTTGTACTGTTTGTCATGACGGACGATCTCCAAAAAACAATCGCATAGTTCTCTGTGACAACTGTGACATTCCCTTTCATCAACAATGTCATAATCCATACATAGAAGATCGCGTCGTGGAAATACCTACCGCCGAATGGTTATGTTCAAAGTGTGAAGAAATACAACGAGGTCGCAAACGAAGAAAAGTTGAAAATGGAGACACTGAATCACGAAATGAAACTAGTAGTGCCACTTCTAATAATGTTAATGATATTCCATGCGATATTTCTGGAAGTGGATTAACTGAAACGCAGGTATTTGGAATTACTATAACAATTTCACTTTATCCATCTAAATGATTTGATTTATAGTGGATTGGAATTTAAGTTTATTCGTTAATAAACACTTTTTCTTAAATAGAAAATAGCTTATTTATCTTCTTTACCACAACGAGTTTTAATTGACCTTATTCTAATTGCTGAAAAATTACACCCTGATCTTCCTTTATATCCTGCGGATGTCAGAGAAAAAATTAGATCATCCTCATCTACACCAAACGATAATCTTTTAAATGTAAATAATCAGATGTTGTCAACAACTCTCCCACCTAATCAATCATTTACACCACAAGATTCAAATACACAAATGACACAGAATAATCAAACAGATCCTTCACGTGCGCATTTACCAGTTGTTGGAGTTGATCTCCCATCTTATGAGGAAATGATTGTTCAAGCACTTGAATCGATTGCAGATCCCGCTGGTAGCGCACCTCGAAGTATCTTTGATTGGATGAAGAGGTGAGTTTGGTCATAATTAACAACTTGATGCGTTTGGCGTTATTATTAATCATTTTTTATGAACAGTACATATCCTTTGCATAAGAAATTCCGTGCATCAGCTTCTCAAGCTCTGCAAAAAGCCGTCAAAAAAGGACGCGTATTCCGTATCGGCACTGTATATAAACTAAACCCCAATTATAAACCCGTTAAGGTATGTTCTACTTAATTTACATCAGAAATATCAAAAAAATAAAAATAAAAATAAAAAAAAAACAAGAACAATTTTTTATCGTGTTGTAGAGAATTCGCAGATACTTTAAGAAGCCACAAAGTCCTAAAGAGGATCAATCTAATAAAGTTGATGTTGGGCAAGATGATCAAGATAATCAAGATAATCAAGAAAGTCAACATGATATATATGAAATCGTCTCTAGATTAGATGATTTTGATAATTTTGGCTCCGTGCAAAGAGTAAATATCGATGATCATCCAAACCTTTCTTCTTCAGCCGAATCAACTTCAGTTTCCCATGCCGTTTCAAATGGCCATACCGAAGTGACTTCTCCTGAAGAAACTTTACAAATGGATGATAAATCTAACAAGGTAGTATCATCAATGATCAATGAATCTTCTAACGTGATGGATACGATTATGCAAAATCAATCAATATTGCCTCCAGTACGAGGTCACGGTGGACCTTCGACATTACTTCCTCCACCAGTGCAACCAACGTTACCTTCCTTGAGTTCTGTGGCTCCTTATTTTAATCCGGGGTACAATGGAAATAAATCATATCCATCATATCAATATACACAATCATCCAATACTTACAATGCTAGCCTTCCTGTCATTTCCCCATTGTCCCGTGATGATGAAAATATACAGAATCGGGATGTTAGTCCCAGTTCTATACATTTACATTAAAATATATATATATATATATATATAAATAAAATTCGAATATATAATGACAATCAATCCTTTATTATTATAATAAAGATTTAGTAATGTGTAGATGAATATATTTCATGCAATTTGATGACGTTTATGCATTTATTGATAATCACCTTTTCAAATAGGGATCTACCAAAGATTAAACATTAATTTAACATTAAAATATTAAAAGAATTTCGTCTAATAAAAAAAAAATAATAATAATGTCGACTTCACGAGCTCTCAGCGAAGAAGATGTTATCAATGAAATGAATAAAATGGTCCGAAGTCATTTTTTTTGGTTGAGATATCTTTAGCTTTTAATAAATAGAATTGAATACTGACTAATGAATAAAAATGACATTCAGGTTGCTTTTATTAAACAAGAGGCGATGGAAAAGGCTGTCGAAATCAAATCCAAGGTTATTTATTTGTGAAGTCTATTATAGTATATAATCTATTACATGATTTGAAATAAATTGAATACTAAGGCGAAGAATGTTTTCTTTATTATTAAAGGCCGAAGAAGAATTCAATATTGAAAAGGTATATTTACTTGATACTACTATAGCTTATTCATGTTTTATCATTTTCTAAAATATATATACTTCAATAGGCCAAACTTGTCCGCCAAGAAACCATCAATATTGAAACTGCTTTTCAAAGAAAAATAAAACAAGTCGAAGTTCAAAAAAAAATGTATAATAACTGTTTTTTTCATAATTTCTTTTTCATTTTAGATATCATAATTTTAATTTTTTGATTTATTTTATTTAGTACTCAATCAAACAATATTAATAAATCACGCCTTAAAGTTCTTCAAGCGCGTCAAGAATTGCTTGAGGAACTTTTCAACGAAGCAAGGACTCGGCTTAAGAAAATTTCTCAATACAGTGATTTATTAAAAGACTTAATATTACAAGTAAATTTCTTTTAAATTTACATTTCCTTTATACTTTCTTTATATTTTCTTTATATTTTGTATGTATTTATATCATTTCATTTACTTTATTCAAAATTTGTATCTAACCACTTTTAACTACATTTTTTTTAAAAGGGACTTTTTCAACTTTTGGATGAAAATGTAACAATTTTTGTTAGACGTTGCGATTTAAATGTAGCAAAAGAAGCTATTGACTCGGCGCAAAAGGAATTTGCTAAATCTACTGGTTTATCAGTTAAGATTGATATTGAGGATGAAAATTTCTTACCAGATGATAGGTAAATATTATATTTGCATTTTTGATGTATTATTGTTATTGTTGCGCATATTTATCATAAAATTTGTCGATTCATAATAT
This sequence comes from Diversispora eburnea, assembly GCA_910592015.1. Lineage (NCBI taxonomy): Eukaryota > Fungi > Glomeromycota > Glomeromycetes > Diversisporales > Diversisporaceae > Diversispora > Diversispora eburnea. Next base: position 11,460 of record CAJVPK010001044.1, on the reverse strand, counting down.
ATATTATTTCATTTTATTTACAAGTGCGGGAGGTGTTATTTTAACATCACATTTTGGTCGGATAAGAATTGATAATACACTTGAAGAAAGATTAAGATTGGCTCAGGAAGAGGTAAAATAATTATTTACAAAAAATCAATTTAAACTAGACATTTCTTAATATTCATTTTTTTTTTTTTTATTACAGATGCTTCCTGAAATTCGTCTTTTACTCTTTGGTCACTCTCCCAATAGAAAATACTTCAATTAATTTATTTATATTGAATTATTTACATTAAATCATTACAAGGTTTATTTATTTTATCCACATGCACACATTATATCATAATATTTTTTCACTTTTTTCTCAATAATTATTCTCATAATATATTTATCTTCAAAATTATATAATTATTGTTTTTGTATTCATATGAAATTTGTAATAATAATATTATATATATATACATATACAGTGTGTAACAAAAGTCTTTGCACTGACGATCATGTCAAATAAATTAGTGTCACATTCCTAAATTAAGTCTGGTTGGCTTGTATAATTGGATACAAATTATGACTCACCTGATCTAACTTTTGTGTTACTTGTGCTTGGTCCTTTTCTAAATAATAAGTCTCGGAAGAGAATAAATGTACGCACTTGCTCCATTCAACATATGTGGGACGAGGGAGTACGCAATGCTCACGAAATACACCGCCGAACTAATATTCCGATACGAACAATTTATTATGACATAGCCAAATTAAAAAAATCTGGAAGTGTTGTGCATAAAAAACGAAGCGGTCGTCCCAAAAAGATCAAACCATAAATCTCCAAGGCCGTTGGTCAATATTTACGAAGAAATTCTGTCCTATCAACACACTCGTTAGTTATAAAATTATCAGAAATCAATATTGAGGTCGCTCACATGACGGTTCTAAGGCATTTAAACCGTATGGGTTATAAAAATAGTTTACCACTCGCAACACCATTACTCACAAGTACGCATAAAGAAAAGCGTATGGAATGGGTGCAGAAACACCTAAATGATAATTGGAAAAAGACGCTGTTTACCGACGAGACAGCTTTTCAGCTGTTCAGGAACACTATACGACAATGGTATAAGGGCTCCCGGCCAATTCGCTGTATACCTAAGAACCGATCAAAAATTTTCGCTTGGGGTGGGTTTTGCTATCACGGTAAAACAAGTCTTTTTTGTTTTCAGCAGATTATGAATGGACCCTTTTACGTTGAGATTCTTAGAAAACACTCTCCAGAGATTTATCGTATGCTTGGCAAGAACTGGCGATTTTAACAGGATAACGATCCTAAGCATACCAGCCGTGTTGCCAAGCTATTCATTCAAGAGAATTTACCGCAAATCATTGATTGGCCGTCCAACAGTCCCGATATCAACCCTATAGAAAATTTATGGAGTATTGTTAAAAAAAAATGTAGAAAAACGTATGCCAAAAAAATCTGGTTGAATTGGAACGTTTTATAGTAGAGGAGTGGGAAAATATCCCGCAAGATGTTTTAATTAATTTAGTAAATTCAATGAAGGAACGATGTGAACTTATTATTTTAAATAAGGGCGAACGTATTAATTATTAATTTTATTATTAATAAAAAATTGTTATTTTAAGCTTTCAAATGATATATTAAACATGTGATTTCGTTCAATTGTTGTAAATCAATGAGCAGTTAAATTAGTGCAAAGACTTTTGTTACACACTGTATATCAAACTTTAAAGAGGTTATATATATATATATTTATATATTTATAATTTATTCAAATACATAAAATATGTAATAAATATATTACCTTACCTTTTAATTTACAATTTTCCCTTTGAATCTATAATTTTCCTTTTGATAAATCAGTAATATCAACTATTTGTTCTGTTCCAGGATATGGAGGAAGATTAAGTTCATATTTTTTTGCAAATTCTCTAAGAAAATCATCATCAAGAACAAAATTATTATTATAATTATAATTATTATAATAATTATTATTGTGGAAAGTAAGATAAATAATTTACTTACGGTGAAATAAATCTACCCCCAAGAAAATGTTTTCCAGTAAATTGGTTTACTCCTAATTTAGGGGCTGTAAGGGAGATAAGCATTGAAGGAGTAAATCCACAGTTATCAATATTTCCTAAAAAAAAATAAATATACAAAATGCACTTTATTAATTAATTTTTTTTTGGTAAAAATTGGTAAATTTATAAAATTTATATTTTATACCTTTCTCAACATCCCATGCAGATGGAATGTCAACTGATTATTATATGTATAAAAGATCAAATTTATGAAAGTTATAAAAATTTATGAAAATTATTAAAATTTAAGAATTTATAATTATAATAAGGGTTTTGTTTCTGCGTTTTGGCGCATAGGTTTATTGGTGACAGATAAGGGTGACGGATAAGGGTGACAGATAAGAGTGACAGATAAGGGTGACAGATAAGAGTGACAGATAAGGGTGACAGATAAGGGTGACAAATATGCCACAACGCAGATGCGTTAAAAAACAAAATCCTTATAATAAATAATAAGAAAATCAAACCTGATGCTATTGGTAATTTTGTTTCTTTTAGTTTCTAAAGACAATATGTTATTAACAAATCAAAAATACCTAAATAATAAATAATAAATAATAAATAAATCAAATAAATACTCGTATAACTTCATCAAAAGGTGTTCTTATTTGTCCAGTGAAACTAAATCCTGAAATAAAAAATAAAAATTTTTTAAAAATAAAAAATAAAAAAAAAAAAATAACAAAAATAATCAACATCTACCAAATATAGCATCCAATACTAAATCATTATTTAAAAGTTGTTCATCCAGGTTATTTAAGTTATTTGAAAATGGAATCTTAAGATTTTTACATTGAGTTACTAATCTCTAAAAAAAGAAATTGTAATTATTTATTATTTTATCCAATTATTAAATATTATAATACTGATGAATGAATGTACCTGAAATAATTCTTTGGTACTTTGCTTTGGATAAAAAATATTTGGTTTATATCCAAAATGAGAAAGATGACGAGCTGCTACAAGACCTACATAAAATAAGTAATAATAGGTCAAATCGGATGAAATTTACTACAAGAATTTTATTAAAGAATTTTATTAAATACCATCGCCACCATTATTTCCTGGACCACAACAAATCAATACACGTGAATGACTCGACTTGTCATATACTTTAGCAATAGCTTGTGCGACACTCAAGCCAGCAAGTTCCATAAGCTATAAAAAATTGATTAATTAAATAAATGAATTTTTTTTATATAATTTATTGGAATTCGAAAATTTGAAATTCTACTACTTGGTCAACTGAGAAACCTCCAATTTGAGACATTAATTCTTCGTCAATTGTTTGCGCGATTTTTTGAGATAGATACTAATTTAATGTTAACATTACGTTCTTAATAATTATAATTCTTCAATAATTATTCTTAATTATTTTCTAAATCAAAATTTAATTACTTTTAAAGACATTTTTATTATTGAACTACAGAAAATAATGATCGTGTGAAATGTAAATGTGAATAATGGAATAATGTGAATGTAAAATGTGAAATTATTGGTCAATTTAACAAATATACTGTTAAAAAAAAACACGAACGTTCATAAGTAGTACAGTACTCGTTCGTAATACATTTTCCGTAATACAGTACAATTTCTTCATTATAGTTGTATTTTAAATGTAAAAAAATAATAATCTATAATCTATGAAGCTAAAATAAATCTTCAATTCTCTTTCAATAACAATAAAAATTTATATTTGATAAATATAATATATTATCATGAATTCTAAAAAAATCTCAGACCAAGAACTTCATACCTTCTTTTCCCACATTGATCTTGACAATTCCGGAACAATTAATGCAATCGAATTACAACGTGTATTATTGAATGGTGACTGGACACCTTTCAATACAGACACTATTCAATTATTACTTAATTTATTTGACACAAACCGTAATGGAACTATTCATTTTGAAGAATTTTTGGGATTATGGAGATATATTGAAGATTGGAAGAGAATCTTTGCAGCTTTTGATAAAGATAATAGTGGTAATATTGATATAAATGAATTATCATTAGCCATGAATAATTTTGGGTTAAATATTAGTGAAGAGATGTTATCCAGATTTATTAAAAGATATAAAATTAAAAATTCTACTTTAAATAATGAACATCAAAAAAAAGTTATAGTAAATCAAAAAGTTGTTGCAATTAATCAAGGAAACCTTGCAGTTAACTTTGATAGTTTTGTTCAATTATGTGTTACCGTAAAAAGTTTAACTGAAGCATTCCGTGTTATAGACGGAAATAATGACGGTTGGGCAAAGTTGAATTATGAGCAATTCATGGAACTTATTGTAAAATATCAATAACAATAATTTCTTTTATTAAAATATTTTATTTATTTATTTATTATATATATATATATATATCTATCTATCTATCTAGAAATATATTTTGTATAATATTTCGCAAAATAGATTGCGAGCAGGTTTTGAATGGTATATACATTTGAGTGAAGAAATATGAAAAGAAAATAAAGAATATAAAGAAAGAAAGTTAGTCTACTCAAAAAAGATATTACAATTACAGTAAATTTTGAAGTAAAGATTGATTAATATTTGATTGATTAAATATTTGATTAAATATTAGATCAATCAAACAAAATCACCAACCATTCTTACCTTTCATCATTTATTAAGAGGATTTATAAAAGATTTAATAAAAGAATTTATTAAAAGATTTAATTAAAAGATTTAATATCATTCATTTAAATTATTTAATCTCTTCTTAATCTCCTTAAAGATATTTAAATTATTTTACATTACCAACACAAATAATAATAATAATAATAATAATAATAATAATAATAATAATAATAATTAAAAATTAAATATAATAAGGCTACCGTTCCATCGTATACATTTAATATATCTGTCGTCCCATCATATATGTGAGGTTGTATTTGTATTGTGTGAGGTTGTATAAAGGTTGTATATGAGTTATTTTTAATCTTTAGTCGCGGGGTATGTAAACACGGAACTCCAACTTTCAATACTAGAAGGACATAGATTATCTTTTAATATGTTTATTTCTTGAGGTGCTGCTTGCCCGACAAATAATTTTGCAACGATCAAGTAAGCCTCGTCATTTTTAAGGCATAAAGGTGCATTCACTTGTATTGGAACTCGGTCGGATGTGAGTGTTTTCAAGAAGAGTCGCGTCTCTAATTAAAGTAAATAATAATAATAATGATAATAATCATAATTAAAGTAAATTATAATTAATAAAATTAAATGAATTATTTATTTAAATTTCAATCCTTACCAACGTTATCCACATAGACTATTAAGTTTTCGTCTTTACTTAGTTGAACTTGACGAACCAGAGTACGTGGATTGAGTTTTCCAATTTTAGGACTAAGTATTACTACTTTACCCAAACTTTCTTTGTCTAAAGCAGGTCGTAATTCTTCTTTGATGGCTTTTTTGACATCACCAATATCTGCGTGATATGGTACTTTAACTTTAACAGGATCGCAATGTTGAGGGTGCTTTACCCATAAGACAAACTTTTCAACTTCTACAAATGTTTCGTCGGTTAATGATGGAGCGGTATTGGAATAGATAGAAGAGAAGGAATATAGAGAAGAGAAGAGCCGTTTTAAACCAAAAATTAAAAGGATAATGATTACATTGAGAATCAGCATGCTACGAATGCCAACGCGTTTATAACGTCTTTGGTTATTATGATTAGTAAAAGAAGTTAACGAAGTCATTCTTAAATGTAAAGTGTAAAGAACTAAAACAACAAGAGTGAGAGGAGTGAGAGAAACTACACGTTAAGAATAAGAATGAGATAAGAATGAAATGGAAGTACACGTAACAACAACAAGTGTGAGAGAAAGCACACGTAAATCCGTGTAAATCATGATGTATTAATATAGAAAATGTGGTGCAACGTACAGTCATATGATTTAATGCTATTAGGGTTAGAGGATAGTCTTACAGGTGATCAGAATTATTTCACGTGCAAGTTAATATGGTTTTTCACGTTAAAAAAAATTCCAAGTCCCCGAGAACACGATGATAAATATACTAACCCTGACAAGCTTAAAACAAATTTAATTGACAGATAAAGAATGCTCAAAACTCGAGGTGAACATATATATAGCATGCACACTACAGATGCATATATATGGTTAAAAAAAAAAGTATGAAACCCGCTGGTCAAACCTTAAAACGTAACAGAAAAAAAAAATTTTTTTTTTTCACAATATTGTTCAACATTTTGATTCTACAGAATCTTTATTCTTTTATTCTCCTAAGTCAATAAACAAATCATTAATTACAGATATTTGCTTTTTTTTCTCATATGAAATCTCAAGTTGTTTTGATATTTTAGGCAAAAACTTCAAGTCCTAAAGACAAATACAAATTAAGTTCTCAACTTTCTTTAACACGGGTTGAATGAAGAAAAACAGACAAATTTTATTAACTGGATCTTAATTAAGGTGTAAAAGTAGAGATATTTGTCTCAATATAAAATTAACCTCATACCTCATTTGCCAATCATTTCACACATTCATTTCATATGGATTTAAAACTACTGTACTAAAGAACCATAATATTTCACCTCGAACAAAATATCTGTCATTTAATGCTTGAAATATTTATGTTAGAACAATGCAGGTCAACCAGACATTCCAAATCATCTTTTATAGAGTGTGAAAAATATTTTTATCGATTTATTGGCTGATTAAAAACCTAACCTAACCGGGGTTACGGATTAAAGGTGTTACTTGTATGTATGTCGCGATCGTTACACGAATTACACGAAGCGCGACAATTCATTGACAATGGGACAATGGTAGAAGTACATATCGAAGTACATATAGAGAAGTTTATTTAAAGATCTGAAATATAGAAATATTACTACGAATAAAATATGGCAGAACCAGACGAAGAAGCATTTCCGGATCCTACTACAATTACTTGGAGAAGTATAGAATGGATTCAAGCTGTAAATAACAGATCTCTGGTTATGTAATAGAATATCTTGATTTTTTTAATTATTTAATTATATTTATTAATATTTTAATAATATTATTTGATTATTTAGCAACCCGAAGGACTTAATTCAAATAATGTATTAAATTATTTTGCTGAATCAACTTTTTGGGATCCATTATGCAACAATGCTACTTTACAAATGCAAACACGTTATAATGATTTAAAAGATTTAAATATTGTTTTAAAGTATGTAAAAAAATATATATATTAAAGAAATGAATTATTATTATGAACTTTACATTCAGATTATTTATTATGAACTTTACATTTAATTATTATTATTTTTTTGTAGAAAAATGAAGGGAATTGAATTTCAAGTTGTTCTTGAGAAACCTCCAGTTTTGTGGGTAATCCGTAAACAGAATAGGTTAAACGAATGGGAAGGTTCGTTTTAAATATAATTATGATATAATTTTGTATTATTTTTAAATATGATTATAATTCAATTACAGTAAGTCCGGTAGCAACATTCTATGTTTGGAATAATAATATTTATCAAGCACCAAATTTATATTCTATTATTGGAAATCGGGTTGTAAGTAGATTATATATAATCAATTCAATCTGATTTTCTTTAACTTCAAGTTGATTTCCAATTTAATCTTTTTTTTCTAGTTAACAAGTATTCATCAATTACATTTAGCTTTTAATAAAGCTTATAATCAAGTGGAATTTCATCCCGCAACTGGATATACGTGGAAATCGGAATCATCGAGTAAACATTTAATATATAAATTTTGAGTTCAAAAATATATATCAGATTACTAACTATTATTCTTTATTCTTTCTTTACTCTTTCTTTATTCTTTCTTTATTTCTTAATTAATTATTATATATATAGAAGCTAGAATGATTCAACAACAACAACCTATAGAATTAGTAAATTTTCGTAATAGTGTTCAACAAGCAATGGAACATACTGCAAATAAAATAAAATTACAATATTCTCAATTATCATCTCAACAAGATGATGATGATAATAAGGATAAAGATAATAATAATAATCAAGGACAATTAAGTTCTTCTATAATTATTTCTACTAATACTGGACAAAATATAACAGTATGTTATTGTTTATTTAAATGATTTTATATTTTATCATTAAAAATATTGTATAATAATAATTGTGATCATATCTTAATGTTTTAGGATCATTTATCTTCTATACTACCAACTTTGAATTCAGGACTTCCTAATGGTAACAATAACAATAACAACAACAACAACAATATTAATAGTTGTATATTATTAATTTTTCAATTTATTAATTAATTTTTTTTATTATAAGATCAAATGAATAAAAGGCGTAAAAAAAGTGAAGATGTTAATAAAAAGAAAAAGAAAAGTAAGTATGATTTATTAATTATAAAAATATATATTGATTACAATATTATTTTATTTAACAAAATTTCTTTATTTAACAAAATTTCCTATTATTTATTTGTTTTTTTTTATTATCAATTGTACAATGACAAACAAATAAGTTGATCAAATAAATTGATTATGTTTTTTTGTAAATTTTAGATTTTGAATATTTGTACTTATTTTTAAAACAGAAAAATAGAGATTTTATAAAATTTGTTGTATATAAAAAGTTTTTATTAATTTTGAAAATTTAGATTATTATTAATTTTTAATTAATAATTTGCTTGTTATATACATATACTTTCATATTTTCTTTTTTTGTAAATTATATATTGAAAATATTATATAAACAAAAATAATAAATATCAATATTATATACAGTCAATCTTCCACTAGTTAAATACAAAAAAATTGCTATACTAAATGATAATTCCTATATTATAGATTAACTAAAATTGAAATTCCTATATCATAGACCAGCTAGAATCAACTGTTTTATTTAATCATATATTATAAATCAGCTAAAATCAAAATTCCTATTTATGCCATCTATTCTTTTGTGTTTGACCTATGCTCTATGAATGTACTATATGTACATGTTGTCAAAAGTAAAAAGCTTTTAATTGTCTATGTAATTATATCAAATAATTGTATCAATTGTATCAATTTTTCATATGACTCAATTTTAAATTTTTGTAATTTTAATTGTATCAGATTAAATTTAATAGTTTTGATAACATGTACCTTCCATAAGTATATCTTTTCTTAAATAAATTTTTTAATCAGATTCCCATGTTGAAAAATAATTGTTAAGTACATTCTTCTTATTTTGTATAATGTACAAGTTGAAATTTGTATTTTGGATATCTATTGAATAGCTATTGATATATTTGTTGTTAAAATTAATAAAAATTACAATATTAAAATACTGAAAATATTTTGGCATATATTTTAAAAGTTAAAAATGCTAAAAATATTTTTGGTAACCAAAAACATTTTAAGCTATCAAAAATATTTTAGGCTATCAACATTATTTTAAGATATTAAAATTATTTTAAGTTACTATTCCTTAAACTATAAGCAATTCCAGGCAAATTTGTTTACAAATTTTTCTTTAAATATATCACATATGAAAATCAATGGAGACATAAATTTATATAATGAAATTTTTATCATAAATTATTGATCATCAGATATATACGATTCTGTTTAATACTTTTATACTGTTATATAAAAGTCATGTAAAATTTATGTTTGAAAACTAACTATTTTTCAATAAAGTTTTGATTTTATAAAAATTTATTTTGTAATTTTAATCATTTCATTAAAAATCAATTGGAGCTATAGAATAACTTAATGAAAAATGTAAATTTTATTATTTAAAATATCTTTAATTATTATTATATTCAAGGTTATAAACTAGTATTTTGACTTTAAATAAAAGTAAAATATACAATAAAATTATTAAAAAATATTAATTTATATTTACTATATATAAAAATATTTTTACAAATTATAAATTATTTAAAATAATATTAAATAATCTTATTCTAGAAAATATAGTATATTTACTGTAAAGTTTTAGATTTTTAAAATATAAATTGAATAAATAATTAATGATATTTCAATAGAATCACTAATTACTTATTCAATTTCATCAGGTAATTTTAATAGATAAAAAATTGTACAAATTTTTACTTCACAAATTTTTACAAATTTCTGATATCTTTGAAAGATTGTATAAAAAAATTTTGCAAAATTTCATAATATTTCATAATATTACAAAAATTTTCATAATATTTTTACTAAATTTATAAAATTTGTATTTATATATAGACAATTTTTTACATTTTATAATTTATTAATAATTATTATTTTATTTATAATATTTACAAAAATTTTCAAAATATATAAATATTTAAAAATTAATTTTTTATTATTTCTCCTTATTTTCATCAATATTTATTATTTTATTATGATATTCATCACCTTTGTTAACTTCGTCACCTTTGTTAATTTCACTACCTTCATCAGTTTCATCATCATTATCATTATTTTCTTCATCTTTTCTTATGGATGTTATTTTTTATTTTTTATTCACAAGATTTCAGTTTCAATAATTTTTTTATTTCTTTTGGAAGCTACTGGTCTTTTGAAAACTACTAATTTTTTGAGAGCTGCTAACTTTTTGAGAGCTTCTTTTAGTCTTTCAGAAAAGTCAAATTCATATTCAAAAATTTCATTATTTCAATTTTATTCTATTTTTTTAAAATTTCATTAGTTTTTAAAAATTTAAAAATCTGGTATAATATAAAATTTACTTACTGGATTTTTTAAAAGAACTAGTTTTATTGATTGTTCAGCAGGACCTTAACATGCCAAAGATAGCTGTTGCTGTCAGATGGTAGGTTGCAGATATATCTCTTTATAGAGTTAGTCTAAGTTATACTTGTATGCAAAATTATTTTGGAATCCGAAACCTAAAATATAAATATTCTGAAATTAACCTTAAAATACTATTTCAAAATTTTGATATTTCAAAATTAAAATGTGAGTCAAAATTAAAATAAAAGTCGAAATTAAAATAAACGTCAAAATTAAAAATGAGAGTCGAAATTAAAAATAAAAGTCAAAAATTAAAATGGAAGTCGAAATTAAAAATAAAAGTCGAAATTAAAATAAAAGTCAAAATTAAAATTAAAATTAAAATTATTAAAAAAAATTTTTGAAATATATATTTTCAAAAGTTATATAAATTTTTAAAAATTTTTATTAAAAAATCTTTTTTGTTTAAAAAAAAATAATATTAATTACTGATTCATCTATCTATCAGAGTAATTTATAAATAAAATTTGGAATGATGATCATATGATAAGTTTGTATTCGTGATACAAATTTACATAAAAAGCTTATATTTTGTTAAATAAACATCAGGAAATTTAATTAGGCGTCGATTTACGGAATCTCACATGACCTCCGGAAATTTCCGCCTGAAAAATTTGAT
>CAJVPK010001043.1:0-16612 GCA_910592015.1 Diversispora eburnea | reverse complement strand
TGAAAGTGTTTCATATAAATTTTCATTCATTTTTTGTTTTTTATTCATAATAAATTTCGTGAACAAAGAAATCAAAATGCGAATGTAAATTGTTATTTTATTAATTGATTAACCAATCAAATTACTAAAATAACTTGGAGCAACTTGGAGCAACTTGGAGCAACCCGGAACAACCTGGAGTAACCTGGAGCAACCTGGAACAAAAATTATATAGTAACCCGGGTTATAATAAATAATTTGCTCCTGGTTAGTACAAAAAATTAGAAATCTTAACCCGCTCTGTGACGGAGTGATACATAACCCGGGTTGATGCCAGAACATTATGCTCCGGTTAATAACCTTATCAAACTTGCAAATAATAACACATGACTAAATGTATTGTTAGTATATTTTTTTATTCATGTGAGCTGATGACAGAAATTGGTCATGATTACTAAACTGGCATACATTATATTGCATATGACCTGATACACAAAATATGTCACCTTGGTGTGTGTTGTAAAAAGCAAAATGCATGACATTCAAACATGTTCTAAAATACAAAACGCATATCATACTGACACATATCTCAGCAGTTCTCAAGCAACAATACAAATACAACCTATATAGTATCTGATGTGTAGATTATAATCTCTCAGGTGTGACTTGAGTTTTGTGATTAACCCATTACTCAACTGACTTGAGTTCTGCAATCTACACATCACACCTGAGACCATTATAGTCTAATATAAGTCATTTTTAGTTTATATAAACTAAAAATAACTAGCTACAACTATTATTAAAACTATTTTAACATTTTCTAGTAAAAAAAAATTTTAATGATATAAAATATATTTATAATTATAGTAATAGTTGCTTTTTAATAGATTATAATTTATGGTTTTTAGAAGTACATTATAATATTGGTTAATAAAATAATCATGATTTCTATTAATTTTTTAGGTGGTCCTAAACTTTTGAATAGGCAGTGTATGTGTATGCAAAAAACTTAAAATGTTATTATGATTCAAGGGAAGGTAAAGCAGAAACTAGAGAAAATTCTCTTATATGATTGGCTTAGTTTATTTGCATATCATCTACAAATCTCCCTGCTATTTGCATACTCATCCAACCAGTGTTATTGGGAAATCAATAAATACATCACAATTAGAAACTTTGAAATAATCATGACAATGGCTTCATGCACTGAATTGGCCTTATTGACTACATATACTTTTTTATTTTCCCAATGAAATTTATACCCTGTCAATTTGTTGTGGTCAAGAAACTCTTTCCTTAAAATGTTCTCTCCAATCTGAACTGCAAACCATACAAGTCAACACTTAAAGAAACATAAGGTCAAACTTTCCTTTCTTTTCCTAAGGGAAAAGCTAGCAGTTCTGAATAGTATGGACTATGTTATTGACTATTTTATTTGCCGATTTCCAACTGGAGCTTAAGGCATTTTTCTTAAAAATAAAACCTAGCGTTCGGATAAATTTAGAGATGTGATCCGTGGATAACAAATCCGTTCATCTGTCATTGCGGATCACTTTTTTTAATACCTTCGGATGAACCAGTTAATCTCGGTTAAACGGTTAACGGTTAAATTCATGTGATAAGTTGAACAAAATGTACAAGAACAATAAAAAAAGATCAATTGGCGCGAAAAAATATTTTCTTTTGTAGCAGCTATAGATTTGAACTTACATTATACGATATAAACAATAATGCCGTTCTTTCATGGATCACGGCTTAAGTCCATAAAGTAATAAAGAAATGACAAAAGTTACTACAACAGTTAAAATTTGTATAATTCTGTAAATTACATACAAGTGATCAACTCATAAAAAATATTTCTTATTTTATGTGACAAAATCGAATGGAGCCGTGATGCACTATGAACATGCATTTAGAGATTCCCTATTTTAATTGGCTAAATTTAATATTTAGATGTCCACGTAACTAGATTCATGAACGACATACCTTTATCAAGAAGCTGTTAGATCTCAAGATTATACTCTTTACTGATGGACGAAAATACTCTAACAATCAAAACTGAGGTCGGGAGTTGTTATTTACAGCATAAACGCTCTTGAAAAAACGTTTTTTAGAATTCGATTTTTTTTTTATTTTTATATATCAGGATAATACTATCGTTCCCTCAGGGACTAATGAATTGCTTCAGGATTTAAGCGAGGCAGACTTATACACAAAATATAAGAAACTTCAAAGGCATCTCGAGTTTCTTGAATTGCAAGAGGAATATATAAAAGACGAACAAAAAAATCTCAAACGTGAATTAATAAGAGCTCAAGAAGAAGTTAAACGAATCCAGTCCGTCCCATTGGTTATTGGGCAATTCTTAGAACCAATTGATCAACACACGGGGATTGTTGGTTCTACAACGGGATCAAATTATGTTGTTCGTATTCTGAGTACAATTGACCGGGAATTACTTAAGCCTTCTTCTTCGGTTGCCCTACATCGTCATTCAAATTCGTTGGTTGATGTATTACCACCCGAGGCAGACAGTAGCATTGCAATGCTTGGTGCAGACGAAAAACCTGATGTAACTTATGCAGATGTGGGTGGCCTTGACATTCAAAAACAAGAAATTAGAGAAGCTGTAGAGTTACCATTAACACATTTTGATTTATATAAACAAATTGGAATTGATCCTCCACGTGGTGTTTTGTTATATGGACCTCCTGGAACGGGTAAAACTATGCTTGTAAAAGCTGTTGCTCATCATACTACAGCATCTTTTATTCGAGTAGTTGGATCAGAATTTGTACAAAAATATTTGGGAGAAGGACCGCGTATGGTGCGTGATGTATTTAGATTGGCGCGCGAAAACTCACCGGCTATTATCTTTATTGATGAGATAGATGCAATTGCTACCAAACGGTTTGATGCACAAACCGGTGCAGACCGTGAAGTCCAAAGAATTTTATTGGAGTTATTGAATCAAATGGATGGATTTGATCAATCATCAAATGTTAAAGTAAGTCATTTTTAAATAAATCATGTTTTATCAAACATTTTTATAAATCTTGTTAAATTTTGAATTTCCTGATTTTTTATCTTCACAGGTGATCATGGCAACAAATAGGGCAGACACTTTAGATCCAGCATTACTTAGACCTGGACGACTTGATCGAAAAATCGAATTTCCTACCCCTGATCGACGTCAAAAACGTTTAATTTTCTCCACCATTACCTCTAACATGAATCTTTCTGAGGAAGTTGATCTTGAAGATTGTAAGTTTTTTTTTTTTTATTATTATGATTATTATTTATTAATAATCATTAATATTATAATTATTAATATTGAATACATTGAATTCGTGACATTTTAATTTTAAAACATTAACCTTTATTAACTCTTTTTTTTTTTTTCTTTAATTTTAAGTTGTGTCGAGACCTGATAAACTTAGTGGTGCTGAAATTCATGCCATATGTCAGGAAGCTGGAATGCAAGCAGTTCGAAAAAATCGTTATGTAATTCTTAGTAAAGATATAGAAAAAGGATATAAAGCGAATGTTAAGAAAGCTGATACGGACTTTGAATTTTACAAATAAAGCGATTTAACGATTTTAGATTTTAATAAATTTTTTGGTATTAATTTATTTTTTCAATAATCATTTGGATTATAGACGTTATATCATTATCATTATCATTATCATTATCAATTATTATTATTATAACATTATAGGATTTCGATGATAGAGATATTATTCTGAATTTATTAAAAAGGATTATCATTATGCGTTAAATTTTTCCAAAGATGGTCTTTTTTTTTTCTTGATATCATTGTGTTTACCATCTTTTAACAACTTTTTTTTTATTATCAATAGATTATTGTTAATTATTTACGCGAATTACGTATTCAAAGTATTGTATTATTCTTTTATTATGTTTAAATCATTCTCTAAAGAGTTGTTTATTTTATTACTTTGCAGGTATTGAACAATGGTAAAACGTCAAACATAATGCACCTACGGAAACCGTTTACGTCACGTTGATTAAAAAAGGAACGAAATTCTTTACTATATATAATATTTAATCATATGCATCAACATGAGATAGACAAGAATGTAAAGTATTGTACAGTTAAATGCAAAGCGCATGGTTACTAACAATGGATGAATAACCAAAAGACGTAGAGCTAGTGAAAAAAAAAAAAAAAGGAAGTGACACGGGAAAGTGCAAGAGATTTAATAATTTTATTCTTTTTAACTTGATTGCATCAAGTTTATGACATGGTCGTTATTTTTGACATTGGATCACTTTTTATTATGATGTATATATCAAGAGTAAAATATCCGCCTCACAAGCGCCCGACTTCATTGGGTGGTCTTTTGTACTTTATTTTGTCAAATTTTGGAATGGTGAAACGAATGACTTGCATCAAAAATTCCAATATTAGCCAAATGCACAAACCGTAGTATTGTTTTTTATGTACATTAAGGAATAGGAGTTTTAAAATCGGCTTAAAATTTGGTAATTATACAACAATTTTTACGAAAGGTCATTGTAAAAATGGTGTTACAATAATAAATATATAACTTTTGCCTGCAATAATTATATATAAATGGTAATCTTATCAAATTCAAATTCTTGGGTTCAGAAGAGCTATCCCTTTTTATCATTCCCCCCTAGTTCATCTTGATTGACCCTCACTTCGCAGGAGCTCGAAGGCGAATTTTAAAAGTATAAAAAAAAGTAAAAAAAAATTTCGTATAAAAAAAAAAAATAAACATTTATTTCAATTAGATAAATTATATACATATTCTTTTACACAATATATAAATTATAAAAGTTCATCTTTTCATTATATATATATATATATATCCGCCTTTATTATACGCTTTTTTAAAAAATTAAGAAACAATAAGAATAATATATACGGACGAAAGTTCTTCAAGCAGTAAGCTTCATCTCTCTAGTTACCTGTGGTAATTTTAGCTAATGTTATCTTAATTGTGTAATGCTTAACCATTATTTCTCTTCATCCCGTATGTAGAACCATAAAATAAAATAGACTCTTACATAAAATAGTAGACTTATATTTAAAATAATGAGTAACTCCAATGCAGGAAATAATATTAAAGTTGTGTGTCGTTTTCGACCACAAAACTCTCGTGAAATTAGAGAGGGTGGTGTCCCAATTATTGATTATGATGAAAATGGAGAAACATGTCGCATGGAGGTTAGCATTTTATTTCTTTATTTTATGATTTTACTTGACTTAATTGACTTAATTGATAATAATAAAGATAGAATGTCAACTTTTTAATAAATAAAATTTATAAAATTTTTGCTCGTATATATATATATTATTTCCTGACATTATAAACATTATAATAAAGACTTCAAAAAATATTTTATAATAAAAAATTATAATTTGAATTTCTTTTGACAGGGCAAAGAATTTCAAGGAAACTTTACATTTGATCGAATATTCCCACCGGATACTACTCAAAAAGCTGTATTTGACGAGTCTATAAAACCAATTGTCGATGGTAAGACTGAGAAAAAATTTTTTTATTCTTTTATTTATTAATTTATACAATTCGTGTGTTAAACTTTAATTATCTTTTATTTATTTTCTTTTTTTTCAATATAGAGGTCATTTCTGGTTATAATGGAACTGTGTTTGCTTATGGTCAAACTGGTTCCGGAAAAACACATACCATGATGGTAATTATATTATATTTTTTTTTATTTTTTTTTTTTAAAATGAAAAAAAAATTCATAATTTTGGTTTAGAATAAAGTTCTAATAAGTAATTTTAAATGTAGGGTAATATGGATGATGATGAATTTAAAGGTCTTATTCCTCGAATCGTGGAACAAATCTTTGCAAGTATCATTGCCTCTCCATCTACAATTGAGTATACTGTAAAAGTTTCATATATGGAAATTTATATGGAAAAAATTAGAGACTTGCTTAATCGTAAGAATTTTTAATATAATTTCTTATTGAATTATTGCTATTTTATCAATACAATAAAAATTAAAACTTTCTTATTTAATATTTTTAGCCCAAAATGATAATTTACCAATTCACGAAGAAAAGAATAGAGGTGTTTACGTTAAAGGTCTTTTAGAAGTTTACGTAAGCTCTATACAAGAAGTATATGAAGTTATGAAACGTGGTGGTAGTGCTCGTATTGTGGCATATACAAGTAAGCAATTCAGCTTCATATTTCTATCTTATATCAACATATAACTTCGAGTTATTTACTAATTAACGTACTCTTTTTTTTTTTTTTAATAATTGTTTGTTTGTAGATATGAATGCTGAAAGTTCTCGATCACATTCAATCTTTGTTATCACTGTTAACCAAAAAAATCTTACCGATGGTAGTGTAAAAAGTGGTAAACTTTCTCTTGTTGATTTGGCTGGTTCCGAAAAAGTAAGGATAAATTTTTTTTATTTTAGTAAATTCTATTGTAATTAATAAGTTTTCATATATAAGATCTAAATCTATTTTATTCCATTTTGTTGATTTAGGTCGGAAAAACAGGTGCCTCGGGTCAAACACTAGAAGAAGCCAAAAAGATTAATAAATCTTTATCAGCTCTTGGAATGGTAATTAATGCCTTGACAGATGGAAAATCAACACATATTCCATATCGTGACAGTAAACTTACTAGAATCCTTCAAGAATCGCTGGGTGGTAATTCCCGAACGACATTGATCATAAATAGTTCACCTTCTTCTTTCAATGAAGCAGAAACTTTGAGTACTTTGAGATTTGGTATGAGGTAAGTAACAATATTAAATTATCTATTATTAATTTTCTAATGCCTGATAAATCAGTTATTAATAATTTTATTCATTATAATTTTTAGAGCTAAATCCATCAAGAACAAGGCTAAAGTTAACGCCGAACTTAGTCCTGCCGAACTTAAAGCCCTTCTTAAAAAAGCTAAGAGTGAAGCTGTTAGCTTCCAACAATACATTTCAGCTCTTGAAGGGGAAGTCGGTGTTTGGCGTTCGGGTGGTAATGTTCCAAAAGAAAAATGGGCTTCGATGGAAAAAGGTTCAAGTTCTACTGCACCTCCTACACCTACTACTCCAACTAATCCAGCAATTGAGGCTGCCAAGAAAGAACTTGATTCTCGACCAAGCACCCCTGCCCCAATATTAGAAAAAGATGAAAGAGAAGAATTTCTAAGACGAGAAAATGAACTTACTGATCAAATTGCAGAGAAAGAGTCGATATTGGCAAATCAAGAAAAAGTTCTTTCAGAAATGAAGGAAGAACTTGATTCTTACAAGGTTCACGAGGAATCAATTACAAGGGTATATTTCAATTTTCACACAAATATATATATATTACAATTAGAAAACTATTTATTTATTTAATATTAATTCTTATTTATTATTAATTCTCTTAATTAGGAAAATAAACAAATGGTAACCGAACTTAATGATCTTAAGGTTCAATTAGAAAAGATCACCTATGATAACAAAGAAAGCGATATAACTATGGACAGTCTACGTGAAGCCAATGCGGAATTAACTAATGAATTAGACGCACTTAAGGTAACAATATTATAAAAAATGGCTTGCACGTGCTTTTATAATATATTTATATATATATATCTCTCTATAACATATTATGTTTTGAATTCAACAGAGATCACTTACGGATCTTAGGGCTGCCCAAAAGGAGGGTGATAAGGAACAAAAGAAACAAGAGAAAATGGCCCAAATTCTTGCTGAGCTTGATCCAACAGGAGTTATTTCAGCTAAAGAAAAACAAATCCGAGATACAGTACTTAAACTTGAATCAATCGATTCTGCTCAGGAGAATGTAACAATTAACATAGAAGAACTTATATCTGTACGTCATGAATTGGCTGAGTCAAAAGCATTAGTTTCTACGCATGAGCAAACGATCAACGAGTTACACCAAGAAAATGAACATTTAACACGAAAGAGAGATGAACTTGAGTATAGATTGAATAGTTTGGAACTTGAATATGAAGAACTTTTAGGTGATGGTTTACACCGTTTATTGTTTATAATTTTTCTTTTAGAATTATTCTCTGATATATTTAAATTTATTTTTCTTAACCTTATCAGACAAGACGATTGCTGAAGAAGAAGCTAATAATAACATCGATATTAGCGAGACGATAGCAGAGCTGAGAGTAAGTTAAATAAATATTCAGCAGGACAATCGCGTCATAATAATATATTTATAAGATTAAAAATAACATTAAAAATAATATTATTTTAACTTAAGGGCAAACTTGAAGCTCAATTTGTTGCCAAGAAAGAGGTACAACAAAAAGAAATCGATGAATTAAAACAAGAATTAGAAAAGAAGAACGAAGAACTACATAAACTTAACAGGTTACTATAATTATTTTTTATTTTTTTGAGACCAATATCGTTTATAAATTACGGCTGGTTATAACTTTATTTTTTCCGTTTTATTTTTCTAAAATGTAGTGCACTTGTTGATTTGAAGAGAGCAAATGAAGAATTACAGGTAAAGGTCAAACCGAATATAAAAATCAATAGTGGAAAATTTTTTATAAATTATTTTTCGATGTTTATTTAACGTTCATTCTATAAACGTAGATCGCTATAAATGAGAAAGATGCTAGATCCGAATCTCATAAGAATGTTGCAGAGAAAGAAAAGGATATGGAAAGAATTCGTAAGACTATGGCTCAACAGTTGGCCGATTTTGATGTTATGAAGAAAGCACTTATGCGAGATTTACAAAATCGATGCGAAAAAGTAGTTGAACTTGAAATATCATTAGATGAAACGAGAGAACAATATAACAATGTCTTACGTAACAACAATAACAAAGCACAACAAAAGAAGATGGCATTCTTAGAGAGAAACTTGGAACAATTAACGAATGTACAGAAACAAGTAAGCATTTTTTACATTATTATTGGAAAAAAGCTATTATAATAATTCATCTTTATTTTCTTTATAATAATTCAACATTATTTTTTTTTAGCTTGTTGAACAAAATTCATCACTAAAGAAAGAAGTAGCTATCGCTGAACGAAAACTCCTTGCTCGTAATGAACGTATTCAGGCTCTGGAAGCCCTATTACAAGACGCACAAGAGAAACTTACCACACAAAACCAAAAGTAAATACAAATAAAAAAAAGTTTCATTATTCTCATAATTTTTCTTACGAACATATTTTAAAAATATATATATTTTTTTTTACAAAAATAATTCACTTAGATTCGAAGCACAACTGCAAGCCGTTCGAGAACGATTAGAACAAGCAAGATGTACGTTTATCTTTTTTTTTTTTCATAAAATTTTTATATTATTCCCTTTTTAATTAAATTACTTTACTAATTTATTTATTTATTATTTTATTTTTAGCTCAAAAATCCATAAACACATCCCCTGGTTTCAACTTTGGCCGTATTGCCAAACCCATTCGGGGTGGTTCTTCCAATGGGTATAATTAATAATTTAATATAGTCTAAATAATAGCTGATACCTTTTTTTTTTAAACGTAATCATTATTCATCATTTTAAACCTTCATATAAACAGACCGGATGCTGGGTCTCCACTCAACAATAGCCAGTTTGGTAAGAAATCGTAATTAGTAGTAAAAAAAAGAAAAAGAAAAATAAGATTGGGCTGTTCATTAAATCATAATAAATCCATTCCTATATCATATTATCATATTGTAAAAGCCCAAGCACAGGGAAAGAACGATCGGCGAGGATCGTGGTTATCGAGTTTCCGTCAATCGCAATAACAATATGATATAGTTTTTTTATTATTTACATATAATATCAAATTTCATTTGGGATTTTTTTAAATTTCGTTATCTTCTATTCCTTCTTTTCCATTTTACCATATAATAATTTTTATTACCACTACCCAACACAACTACCTTTACCATTTTTGTACGTGTACTTTTATTTGTATTTTTTTTTTAAATTTAGAATTTTTTTCATTTAAGGGTTTAAGTAGTTTTGTGAATTAAGGTATTATTAAATTTCCAAATGATGAAATAAATTAAGAAAGAATTTTTTGTGTATAAAAAAAAAAAAAAAAGAAATTGACAAGTGTTTTAATCGCAGAAGAAGCATGACATGCAGCCGGATCAGCCCGAAAGAATTAGAGCACTGCAATTTTGAATTAAATTATCGGGCCCGGGCTGATCCGGCTACATTTCATGCTTCTTTTTTTTACGTGCTCTCGAATTAATTAAAATAAATTACGATCGAATTAATTTATTAACTAACCAACCTTATCTTTCCCTTAAATAAATATATATATATATATATATATATATATAATAGGAATTATATTTCTATTTTATTGGGCACTACATCATCCATGTATTGCACTTCTTCTAGGAAATGCATTAATCACCACAATTCGAACCAGTACAAAATCAGAAATTTTTCATCAATTATATAAAAATAAAAAATTATCATCAATTATTATTAAAATAACCAAAAATTCACAATGGAAAATTTTAACAAAAATACGGAGAATAGGATTCTTTAAGGTGCTCGTTCGATCAAGTTCAAAGATTGATACAAAATGGCTTTATACATATTCTTTAATAATAGAATTGTTTCAAATTTATTATAAAAAAAACAAAAAAAACAATAGATAATAGTTTGTATAATAATAATAATAATAATAATAATAATAATAATAATAATAATAATAATTAATATTACTGTATAATAAAATAATTATAAATTTTTATCGTGTATAATATCAAAAAAAATATGACCGAAATTACTGTATTATAAAATAAATAATTTAATAAAGATCGTTGTATGATACCAAAAAAATGACAATATAATATGTGGATCAATAAAATCTATAAAAAAAAAAAGTAAATCTCATCTAAAAATTTTCAACTGACAATGCATTTGTGTGTCATAAAAACGCATTCTTTAAATTCTTTAAGGCTTTTGACACAAAAAAAAACAATATTTTATCGTAAAAAATTTATTAATGGTTGGTTATATTATATTTCAATATGTAATAAATAATAAAATAAAAGATTATGGATAATAATAAATAATGAAAAATAATAATAAATAATAAAAATAATAATTGTTATTAATTTTATTCATATTTTCACCAAAAAGCTGTAAAATCACAATATCAAAATAATTCAAAATCTATACCACCTCAGTATCCATTACATTCGAAACAAACTTCACAACAATTTCAGTTACAAAATAATTCAAAGCCAACATCACCACAATATAAATTACAGAATCAAAATAATCAATCACAAATACCTCATAATCAAAAAGAAGGAAAAAAAAAAAAAGAGGGAAGAGAAGGAAATAAAGGAAATGAGGGAAGAGAGGAAAATAAGGGAAATGAAGGAAATGAGGGAAATGATGTGAAAAAAAAAAATTCAATTAAAAAAGATAAGCATAAAGAATTTTGTATTAAATATGGGATAAAATTTTCGAAAGAGGATATAATTCATCAAGTTTGTACTCATAAATCTGTTATCTCCAATACTGCACCAACAAATGAAAGAATAGATTATTTAGGTAGGAAAATAACAAAATAATTTATAAATAATATTTATAAATAATTAAAATTTAATTTAATTTAATTTAATTTAATTTAATTTTTAGGACAAAAAGCAATACAACTTTATGCAGCAGAATTTTTAATTGATAGAGTTCCATCTGATGAATTACATGATAGAGTTGAATTGTATACAAAAAATTCGGATAATTTAGGTAAAATTGGAATGAGAATGGGTTTACATGAATTATTATATTGGACACCAGTATGTAAATTATTATTATTATAATTATTATTATTTCTTTATTTATTTATTTAATTATCTCTGAATTAATCAAAATTAATATAAATGATGATAGATTAATGCGAAACAAGTAGAAGCTGCCAATCAAGAAGGATATAAATTAAAACCTTCCGGAATAGAGTCAGTTACCGGAAGAGCTCTTCAAGCTATAGTAGGAGCTATTTATCATGATCAGGTGATTAATTTATTATTATTCACCGTTAATTTTATTTTTATACTTTTGCATAAATTTATTCAATCTATTCAAATTTATTTCAAAAGGGAGATTACGCTGCAAGAGAATTTGTTGATAAACATATCTTGACAGCACCGATAATTTATCAATCAATTAATAAGAATTTTAATTTTTGGAGTAAAAATTATTAAATAATAACATTCACCCTTAAAATCATGTTATATATTTCATTTATTCAACTTAATCAAACTATTTTACAAGAAAAAAAATAATAATAATAATAAAGTTTCTTCAAAATTGGATTTTTACTCTATTTGGATGATATGTGAATACATTTTTTTTCACCATTTCATCAGATTCCTCTACCTTATCAAAAAATTCCATATATTTTATATAACTAAACTCTTTGGGTTTCAATCAGTTAAAACTAGCTGTTTGATATCTGCAGAAAAAGAATTAGTAAAAATAGATCCAAAGTATAATTGTGTAAATTTATTTTATGCAAAATAACTAAATCCTACTTTTGAGAGATTGTACAGGTAATAATTTATCTGCCAAACGGAACATTATAATTAAGGATTTAGAACCGTAGCAGCCACAGTTCTAATTAATTATTTTGGGGTGCGGATAAATAAAAATATGTAAAATTATTGCAAGATGATATTGATAATTATGATAGTGATGATGATTCTAAAAAGTAAGATGGAGGTAAAATATTTAAATGATATATCTATTCTCAATTTTCATTAGACTTTACATCTCACCAGCAGTATTGATTCATCTCGAAGAATTTAATAACAAAAGAATTCGAAGAACAACTCGTACCTTAACACTAGTTTCTCTCAAAGATGCCACTTATTTTTTAACCATTTATACGAAGTAAAATTATATTTTCCTTTTTTCAATAATATTGTAATGAACACTTTGAAATAAAAATAATTTAAAATAAAAGATAATTTCAATACTTCTTTCAAAGTTTATTATTTTATTCATTATAAGAAATATTACGAAATATAAAATTATATACATAAAATTTTCTTTTTTCTATTAAATTAAACACAATTATTTGTGATAAATCATAGCTTTATTGATACAACAAAAATAAAATACATTAAATCCCTTTTGTCAAGAAAATGTAAATTCGCTTGCGTAACAGATGTTCGATCAAGTACGTACCATTCCATATTTTTTTAAGAAAAGATTAAAGAAAATATAACTATCATAGAAAAATGTCAAGTTTCCAGTGCATTCTGATATACATCTTGCAATATAAATAAATCTATATAAAAGTTTTGAGGTATACCAATAGGAACATCACCATGGGCACCATTGAAAAGTGGGTTAGTGGGAATAGCTAATTAGTATTCAGGAATATTGGCCATATTACATGGGATTGCCCCAAAAAATCCGATTCCAGTAATTATATTGACCAGAACATTTATAGTATTTTGGAGATAATTTCGTGTAGGAACACTGTACCGAATAACTTTACGATGATAGGTGTTGTTGGATTTGGGTTATTTCGTGAATACAGCAGTGCAAGCAATGCAAAAGTATTATCCTGACGAAGAGGATATAATTTGATGGCCAAATATAATTGAATCGTGGTTATAGGTGCCGCCCAAATTCAAAATGCTAAATCCCAAATCCCAAATCCCAAATCACTAATTGCCGAAATCCCAAATTCCAAATTATGCCAAATCCCAAATCCCAAATACTATGAAAACTGAATTTTGGCAGCCAAAATTCCAAAATAATTTGGGATTTGGGCGGCATGTATAGTTCACAATGACATCTCTTTCAACCGAAACTGCTAATTGATCATTTCAGCCTCTCATTATAAAAGTTAACTCTCCTTGCACCATTGCGTGAGGTTCGTCAGGCATATCATAAGCTTCTATCTTTCCATCAATTAAGCAGTATTCAACAATAACGCTTTCACAAAATTTAAGATATATATTTAGTGATATTTCTTTATCAATGGCAATCCCTATACGTTTTACTATGGCAAGTAAGCGGTGTCTTGCAAGACCAAATTTCGAGCACCATTCAGAATATAGTTCTTTCTCATCTTGCGAATAAGTCGAATAAGTTGACATGATGTTTAGGAAAAATAAATTATTAGTGTGATATATTCTACTGATATTTTTAAGTTTAGGAGATTATTCTTAAAAATCTTAAAAATATATTCTTGCCGATCACTTTTTCGAGAAAAAAATCTATATTGTCTATATCGGGTATGAAAATCTTGTAATACATGCACGATTTAGTAAAGCTACTAATTTTCTGATATGTGAATAAATTGCCGAAGTCACAAAGTCAAAAAAAAATACATTACACGAAAAAATAACACATGATACATTATACGTTCCTCTAACCAAAAATCTTTATTAACATGATATAATAATATTCCATAAAAGCAATAAAGTTTCTACAAATTGTGTCACATTCTTCATTATTACTAGGCCATTGATACTACCTTTTGGGAGAGCAATAGTATTTTTAAAGAAGAAAGTACTATGGTTTAGCTGGTAGTGATCAAGGGGTATGAGGTATAAGGTGAAAAGATATGTAATTTTGTAGGATTTATGCTAAAGATCAAGAAAAGAAAGTAATGGTAGGTATAAGATTTACAAGGACAATCAATAATCATCACAAGATCGATCAGTTACACGAGATCTTAAACAAGATCTAAGTAAATTCAATTTATAGATTACTAATTTCTAATCAAAGTTAAGTAATTTATTTTATTGAAGAGATAGTTATTTTATTTAAAAGAAAAGATTGTTTTTATTCAAGATCAAATAAAAGATAAAAGATGTAATGTTAATTTCTTTATTTGATAAAATTCAATTTACAATTTAAGGAAAGGAGAAAATAAATTCTTAAGGGTTTTAATAATTAAAGGATGAATTAATTAATGGAATATTAAAAGGATTATCAAACTAAACACTCATTAAGTTCGTAATATCATAGAATTCTATCTATAATGTCACTAATTCACTAATTCACTCCACTAAAGTTTTCTCATTCACTGAAGTTCTCAAGAAAGCAAAAATCAAAGCCTATTTATACATTTTGATGAATCTACTCTAATAATATAAAAATTAATTAATCAAAGAATAACATTAAAGAAAACATTATAAATTATTCCTTTCCTATACAAAGCCTTATTAGAACAATAAAGAAGGCTTAAATAAATGTAGAGTGTTGATATAATTGATTAAATGTTGGTTAATTTGTACCAGTGTTGATAAAATCTAGTAGATCGTCAACCTCGTCCGTGCAATAATAATTTTGATAATCTCATACGTGACACGTGATAGTGACCGACACGTAACGTGAAACTCAATAAAAGAAAGAGAAATAAATGAAAAGAAATAAGAGAAGGAAAAATAAAAGGAAGCAATAAATAATAGATATAGGAGTAGAAATAAGATAGAAAATTTGTAAAATAATAATAATTGATAAAAATAAAGAAATTCAAAAAAATAAATAAAAATAGTAACACTCCTCCCCTTAAATTCGAGCTCCTGCGAGAACTCAAAAATCTGAAGAGAAATCAACCAATTCTCTTATTTTCGCATCGGCAGCTTCTGATAACAGCACTTCCTGAAAATCCACTTCAGTCATATGTCATAAAGCAAAACATGAAATATTTCTTGTTCCATGAATATTCCAAGTTCCTCTAGCAGAATACAATAAATACACCCTTCTACTAATCTGTCAAAAATTACAGAGCCTATTAGACAAGAGATAAGACCTTGCAACATTTCTTGCTGTTGAAGTAAATCCCCTTTGAGACATTAAAGAATCCAGCTGGTAATAAAATTGAAGTTGTTCGTCATTTCCCACATTATAATCTATTTGATTAATGTCATTACACATAGTTGCTACTTATTCTTTCCAACTATCTCCATGAGGATCAGGTAGACTTTCTAAATTCATACTTTTCCTTTGTAAATCAGAAATAAATCATGCACTTGGTCAGCATGACTTCGTCTAATAGACGAATTTTCTATATATTCCATTTCAGTAGAGAAAATCCTTAATGTCCCATCCCTCTCAAAATATACTAAAGAGCTATAGCATTTGTTCGAACAGATGGAAGAAACTCAAAGAAATCCATGTCCAAGTAATGGACAAGAGCAGAAATAACATCACGGTGTTTAAATAAAAAATGGGGGCTGTAGATTACGATCTCACAAGGAAAGAAAAAAAAGGTGGTACAAAAATAACTAAAGATTATGAAGTGAGAGTAATAATACAGTCAAGATCATTTCAACGATCATCCTTTATATATGATTGGCATTTGGTAATGGTAAATTTGTAATGCTAATTTACTATTGATATATATATATTTTCAAGTACATAGTTTCAGAATTTGGATCAATTCACGTAATCTGTAATCTAGAGTTAGGAATCGTCTTAATATTTAAACTCGATTAATCGTCATGATTATTCGACAATTATTCAACGATTATTTGGTGATTATTCGACGATTATTCGACGATTATTCGCAATTATTCGATTATTCAACAATTTTTCACGATTATTCAATGATTATTCACAAAT
The DNA here is from genome assembly GCA_910592015.1 of Diversispora eburnea. Taxonomy (NCBI): domain Eukaryota; kingdom Fungi; phylum Glomeromycota; class Glomeromycetes; order Diversisporales; family Diversisporaceae; genus Diversispora; species Diversispora eburnea. The sequence goes on along the minus strand of CAJVPK010001043.1, from coordinate 47 downwards.
ATTCAATGATTATTTACAGATTTTTGCACGGTTTTTTTACAATTGTT
>CAJVPK010001042.1:0-16622 GCA_910592015.1 Diversispora eburnea | reverse complement strand
TGCACAGTAAAAGCGTATTAGTGATATATATATTAAATTATTACGTGATAAATTTGAGACTGATTGGTGTAACTTTCACCTTGTTCTGCACAGAACGTGACAGTATCACTAGTTAAAGATATGTCTTCAGTTTCAATATTATATAAGTCATATTTGTCTTCATATTTACCTTCATTTTCACTTTCCCAAATACTTTTGAAATTATTCTATAACATTAAAGTTAGTATAAACTATGTTTGAAATTATTTTATTTATTATTTATTTATCTTTTTATACCTCATTATTTAATTTTTTACTTTCCAAACTACATCCAAACTTAATTCTTCTGATAATTCTGTCACACTTTGAAGACATAATTTCACATGATTGATATGTAAAGTTTTAGTTGTAAAAGTACATTGACAGCAATTACAAATTCAAGTCATTTTGATTAATTTGATTAATAAATTAACAATTACTTCAAACAGTTGTAACTATCATTATATTTATAAATAATTTTATCTTTGTTCTCTATATAAATTTTATCTTTGTTTTCTATATTAATATTATCTTGTTTCCTATATTAATTTTTAATTTTATTCTTTATTACCAAAACAAAGTCATATGTATCAAAAATTTATGCATACATTTTTAATAATACTTTAATAATTTCAAATATATTCATATTACTTTTATAGAATATTTATATACAAAATTATAAAAAATTATAAAAATTATAAAAATTATAAAAATTATAAAAATTATAAAAATATAATTATTATTTTATAATTTATTCATCATCAATTATGAAAGAATAATTTTCTTTATTTTTAACTTCACCTTCAGTTGAAAGATTATCTTCTTGATGAAGATTATTATTTTTTAATTGTTTCTCAAAAATAGGCAATAATGGTTTTATTATTCTTTCTTTACCAATTATATCAGATAAATTGAGATTTGTATCAAAAAAGTGTATTATAAGCCTTTCGAGTTTGTGGAGATGTCTTCTATGCTATTGTCACCACTGTGCAGAGTATTTCAAACAATTTCTTAAATTAGTCTCAAAGTTTACATCACACAAACATAATAATGCACTCTATTTGCCAGTAGGTTGTAGCTAATACAATCGATTTAACTGGCCTATCTCAAAACAGATAATAAATATACAATAAATAATAATAATAATCAAATAATTAATCAATTAATCATGAAGGTACAGTGAGTAAAGTAAGTAAAAGTAGTTAACACAGTATCAGACAATATTTAATAATATTTCACAATATTATGGTACAAGATATAAGTTTATTAAAATATAAATATAAAGTTTTTAAAAATAAAGTATAATTCAGTGACAGAAATATTATCATGTGTTAGGATGTCTATTTTACTGTCCCTGAAGTAAGTTTACTTTTCAATCTAATAATAATTAAAATATTTCAGTATATTCCATTATACTAAGTAATAATTAATTAACAGCACAAATCTCCTATAGAAATACTAGAGCTACTGTTTTGGACAATGATAAAGAAGATTATAATAGCAAAAAAGAATATGTAGACAGTAGTGATGATTTGAATACTGATCAAGAAAAAGTGAACTTTGCAGGATTAACTTATAAACTTCTACATCAGGAATTCTATATGAAATATAAGTTCACTCCCAAAAAAATGTACAAGAATTCAAAGCTTGTTATATGGGAATTGTATGATCAGTTATCTTATTGTTTTGATCTAGTTAAAAAAAAGAAAAGTGCTCAAGAATAATGCAAGGTAACAAGACCCAACTCCTATTGCTGATGCAGCAAATATTTAAAAATGAGTCAGGATTTATGTGAAGTCTGTGAAGAATATCAATAAAAACAAAGATTATTTCCATTATACCATGAAATAAAATATAAGACATTCATTGTAATTTGATATGAGTGTAGAGAAGCTCAAAGGAAATCAATATAAGTTACAAGTTCATAAAATTATTTAAGAAATTTTGAACCTGGTAGCCAGAAGACAAACCATTATCAGCATACAATGGATACTGGCAAAGCAAAGCAATCAAATTAAATTTCTATAAAACTTTATCCCAATACTAGAAATTTTTGAAAGAGGAAATAGCAAATATATTAAAGAACAGATTAATTCAAAAGTCATTTAGTCCTTAGTTTGCACCTATAGTAATAGTGAATAAGAAAAATGAAAAATTCAGGTTTTGTATAGATTACAGAAAATTGAAAGCAGTTATGAAACCTGACGTCTATTCAGTATTACAAATAGCAGACATGCTAAATACTCTGGGACACTCCACTTTCTTTTCAACTTTAGACTTTGCTTCAAGTTTCTAACAAGTAGAAGTATCTGTTAAAGACCAGAAGAAAACTGTTTTCACTATTCGATTTGATACCTATAAGTTTCTTGTGATACCTTTTGAACTTATCAATGTCCCAGCAACCTTTTAGCAAGTAATGGATAAAGTCTTCCATGAGGTTACTTAGAAATTTATATTAGTATATATTGATAATATTATCATATATTCAAAAACTTATGAAGAGTATCTAGAACATCTAAAGAATATATTTGCACTTTTGATAGCTTCTGTGAAGTGATTCAGTTATTTGATTATATCTTGTAGAGAAAATTGCTTGGAATTTGTCTTTGTATGTTTCAAATTCTCCAAGTAGTTCTTGTTCAGATCTTACAGAATTTTCATGAGATGTTGAAAAAAGAAAGGTTCTCTATCTTCTACTTTGTAAGTAGTGAATCTCCATAATATTGATATTTTTTATTGTAAAATCATTTTATTCTTGCAGTCTTAACAATAAAATAATTTTGAATTTTGACTTGATTGTTTAAATAGAATAGTATAGTCACAAAAATAATTAGACCATTTAATTGAGTGGAAGATTGGATCTGGATGGTTATCATCTCAATAGGAAAGTTCTTCATCTTTATTATCATTTATTTTGGTTAGTAAATGAATTGGTTTAACAGATTTATATCAGAGTTTAGAAGGTAAACAGAGGTAAAATAAAGTACAAGATGGTTCATCTCATTATAGCTCGAAGATTAGGCATTATTAATTAATAATTCTTTTGTTACAATATCCTTTAATATGTCTCCTGTAGTTATTATTCTCACAATATCAAAATGTTCAGAGGGTCAGGTTTAGTTACATATTTTGTTATAAATTTAACAAATCCATAAGATGTAATATATTGAAAATTTATGTTTTCTTCAGATTAACAGTGTTTTAGAATGATACGGAATAATCATCTGGTCTTCTTGTTTAGTATAATGATAGATATAACATAGATTGTTTGAGGAGCAATATGTTTTTTCTAATAGTGGTTAAGAAAAACCTTTAAATTATCATTCATCTGTAGAACTATATGTTCTACATCTACAATCACAGTGGTATATTTGAAATGTGGTAACTAAGTGATACAGGTCAGGTTCTATAAGGGGATCAAGAACATCAGCTTGAATCATATTTAGAAAAATTAATTCTTGAGTCTTTTTTTCAATATAGACAAATCTAGTATATGAATTGTTCCTCTGTTTTTAAATTCATCTCATTCAAAGAAGTGTTCCCATTTTTTCCACCCAGCTAGATCAGGATTTATCATAATTTGTTACAAATATTATTTAAAAAATTATGATAGAATATATAAATATGTAATGGTTGATTGGTTGGTAGTAGGTTATGATTATCAGTTGATAGTAATATTTCATATAAGTGTGGCCATTTATTATCTACCATGGTCATTGTATAAAATATCTGTGATAATCCATAAGCTTGTATCATTGTATTAATTTGATATTATTTTTTTTTGAAGAATGGTACAGCAGTCTAAGATGTGAATGAATTGTTATAGTCTTTAATTCATCAACAATGAAATAATTATTGTAGAAACTTTTGAAAATTAAATTATCTCTTGTTATAAAGTTCTCAATTGACATTTCGAGTAGATAATAATTAGTGTTAATTTTGAAATTTTTTTTTCTAAATTCAAGTATGACAATGTGGTTAGTACCAATGTAAATGGAAGTATGAATTAGGATATAATATTCTAAGTTTAAGAATTGCAACTGTGATGTATCTCTTTACACCCTTGTTTAATCTAATATATTTGCCATAACTGTCTACATCAGGAATTAAATAAAAATGTTCTACAGCACTATATGAACACTGTTCATATAACATTCTTAAATGGTACTAACATACTAGAACACAATGTTCTAGTAAATTATTTGAAAATTTTGTACTTATAATATACTAAAATACAGTGTTTTAGTGCATTATTTTAACATTTTGTGCTTATAGCATGTTAGAACACAATGTTCTAGTGTGTTATTTGAACAGATTGTACTTATTACATACTAGAACACAATGTTTTAGTACATTATTTGAAACATTCCATACTTATAGTATATTAGAACACCTCTATAAAAAATTCCTAAAGTATAGATGATTAAATATTAAACATTTTTTTATATTTTCATAATGACTTCGACCACAATAAAAAATGGTAAGAAATATCCAATTTGCAATTTGTAATGAACCCAGAAATTGTCAAAATAAGTATGGTCAACGTTTTGAAAATTTTTTACTTACTGTATATAATAGAATTAAAATTATTATTAATTTATTTAGTAATTTAAATATATTCAAAAAAGTATCATAATAATATATGGTACATTCATTTATTTTAAGTGATTAAATACTAATTTAAAAAAAAATTTTGCAGTGATAAAATAAATAAACATGCGATAAAAAAATTAATTATAAAATAATAAAAAAAAAATTGGTACCGTAGAAAAATATAAATCATAAATATCCAATTAAAAATTTCTGTTGCTGATTGAGAGAAATTTTATATCATCGATGCAATGCAAACATTTATATAGTCAAATGACAAGAGACTTTATCTAGCAAACCTCACATTTTTAATATCACCAATAAAGAAAATTTTTATTAAAAAAACCAAAATATATACATAGGTTTAAAGAAAAAAAAGGAACATCGATTTTGCATTTTACTAATCTCGTTTCAAATAAAGCTCAAGTTTTGTAATTTCGGGGGAAGGAAGAGCATTTGAAAATACATTTATTGGTGATTCCACAGCATCGTCTTTACCTAAGCATAATGTTCCATGAACTAATGCTATCATCTAAACATAATTATTTTTAAATTAATATTTATCTCCTGATTATTTTCCACTCCAATTTAATACTAATATTTATAATTACTATTTTGGAAAATCATTGAAATTTCAAATATTGTTATTAAATAATAAAAATAATAAATTAATAAATATAAAGAGTGTACAAATAAATAAATGATTAACAGGTTCTATTAATTCCATTGCATATCTATTGTTGTATTATGATATTCATTTTTTGAATCTCAAAATATTAAATATTTTAATATTGAGTGAAAAATTTGCACAAACAATTATTCAAAACTTCTCAATTAACTGAAATTTTCTTCTAAAATAATAAAAATCAAAAATCAAGATTCTGAAAATGATTTCATTCATGTCATGAAATATGCTATAAAGTTTGTAATGAATTCTAATGTTTATAATATTGATAATATGATTAAGGTATATAATATTAATAAAATATGTTTATACTTTTTACTGCTGATTTTTTTATATATTTTCTGAACATAGAATTCCTGTCTGGACTATCTTGTATAATATATGATATATGATTGTGATTGATTATATTATCTTTTGGAATGTAAACAACCATTCTGTTAAATGTTACTGTAAATCAAAACTTAAAATTTATTTTTTTTCTATCATTATTTGTAATTTTTGTTCTAACATAATTGTCATTTGTAACTTAATCAAGTATTATCTTGATTAATTTCAATAAAATTATGACTAAAGTTGACAATTTGCAAATTGCATATAAGCCAAATTTCAATTACATTAAATGCATAGACTCAGTTTTCTCCAAATCTTCCTTCATGTGTTATGGAAGAAATACTAATTAAGGGTTTACTAGTAAGCAAGTAATATATGTGCCATTTGTTTTTATTGAGAAGTAAATATGCAATCACTATGAATTCTATTTCATAAATTGTTTCTAACTTACAGTATTTACAAATTATTCTTGTAATGTTAAACTATTTTTTCAATTTTTTTTTTAATTATGGACTTTATTTTTCTATTATTAGAAAGTCTGTGCCAAGCTTTTGCCCATTCTTTAAAGTATCTTTTGGCAATAAAGAATAGCTGAATCAAAATAATTTACCTTTTTTTATGATTTTAAAATATACCTTGAAAAAACTTCATATTAATTCTTTCCAATTTTTTAATATTTTATATTCAAAATATCTGATATGTATTGGAGACAAAATTTTCCCATATCTTCAGGAATAAGCAGAATATACTATGTTGGATTTGAATAAAGCCTGAGCTCTCGAGTATAATCATGACTTGATGATATTGTAAAGAATTTGAATCAAATAAAACAGTCAGTTCTGTCACCCCAGGTCATGCAATTTCATATGATAAGTAAAATAATTTGGGAGCTGAGGCAACTACTTAATCTAAATAATATGTGTCATGTTTTTCAATTCATTTATTAATATAATATTCTCTACAATAATATTTAAGATTGATTTAAAGCTATATTTTTTCCTGCAATTTGATGATTAAAATATACACTTTTTTTCATCAGTTTTAAATTGTAAGTTTTGATTTCATAGATCATTAAATACTTTAGCTTGCATCAATTTTTTTTCAAAATAAATAATTATGAATTAAATGAAAATTCATTAATATTTACATTTAACTATATTTTTTGGGCAAGTTGAGAGAACTTTATTTAATGTAAATAATGGAAACTTTTTTTTTATTTTAGTTCTATTAAATTTATAATTTCAACTATATTTATGATCGTAGAATCTTGATATTTTGGAATTTTGAAATCTTGGAATCTCAAAATTTTGAAATTTCCAAATACTTCAACATTCCAAAAAACTTTTGTAAATATCCTCAATTATAAAGGAAGTTTGGATATTTATAAACATTCAAGATGCTATAGAATTTTAGATTGATATGTGTGAAAATAATTCACATTAATTAAATATTTAGTGTAAATAATTCATATATATATATATATTTAATTTTTATGTTTAAATAATTACATCTTCTGACAGAGAGAGAGCTGGACTCCAGATGCTGGAGCACTGTAACAGATTATTAGCTTGGAAATGAGCAATATGGAAAATGTCTTATTAAATATGATTTTCTGATTTAATACTCTAATAGTATCTAATAATCTATATAATTTTTTTGTATCATTTAATTTTATTATTTAATTTTTTTAAAAAAGATTACTGCTGAATGAGGTTTATTAAACTTCAATATTTATAACTAATGCATTTTATTTTCCACTCAATAATGTATACTATATAGATGTCTATAATTATATCAATTCTATTACTACAGATCTAAAAATATATTTAAACTATTATCAAACCATTCTGCAAACTTTTGAGGCAGGTAAGTCTATCCCACATATTTGTACTTCATGCCCTATATATAAATAATAAGTGAAATGATCTATTTAACTTGAAAATAAAATATAAAATTATTGATATTAGTGGCTTCATGTTATTTTTTATATATGCTTTTGTTTAAACTTTTTTCTTCTTTTTTTTTTATTTATTTTTGTCATCTAGAGAAAGGTGAATAATAAGATATTGAAAATTGAAGTTGGGCATTTATATTTCTTTCTTTAAATGTAAAGTTTAAACTCAAGTTCTAATGGTAATGGTAATGATGATGTAGTTTAAGTAATTCATTTGATAAGTAATATTTAAGTAATACATATGTAATGATTATGATGAAATAATTAATTAAATAATTATCTGTATGGTTTTTAAAATTAAAAAGAATTTTTAAATAAGAATATGTAAATATTGAAATCAGAATGCAATTATAACAAATAATTATAAAATCAATGATAATAACTATATTTTCGTACAAACTAAAATCTTTATACAAATAAATAAAAAAAAATAACCACACGATAGATTTATTTTACGAAATTTAAAAAAATACTTAGTAATAGTATTGTGATTTATTTTGAACCATAATATTTAGATAAAAATTTCCCAAGAGTTCTATTAGTAGTATTTATTTCAAGTCTTAGATGACCAAGTTTGAAGGACCTCGAGATTCATGATGATAAAATTTTATCCATCTCAGAAATGAGTGCAAAGACAAATTGAAAAGGATACCTTAATAAAACAAAAGTTTTAAAATTATGCAAAATTTAATAATAAAAAAAGTGGGCATTTTATATGGACAAAATTTTAAATAATATTTGTTAGTTAATTTCGAAATTAATTATGATAATCAAATTTTCGTTTCGTAATAACTATTTAACAAATAATAAAGAATTTTAGAGTGAGGTTTTATCGGTTTTTTTTTTTAAAAAAAAAACAAAAATTTAATGTCGTTTGTATCTAGTTTTCAAAGGGTCAAATATTTCCAAAATTTCCATAACCAAGTATTGTAGGGAAAACTCGTTAACTTCACTTAATTAATATTTTTAGACTTCATATTTCAATTAATGACACTAATGACCACTTGACAATTTAAGAAAATAACGATTAGAGAATATGAAAGATATCTATATTTATATTTTATTAATTTATTTTATTAAACAGAATGAAATTATGAGAACAACGAAGCAACACTGAAGCAGAGTTATATGACTCTTAAATAACTTTAAAATGCTCATCACTTTAGTAAATAGTTGCGCTTGTTCTATACGTTTACAATAATCTTTTTATTTCCTCCTCCTCTTTTACAAAAAAATTTTCTTAATCTATCAACAGCACTAGATATCAATGGATAGTAATAGTAAAAAATTTTTGATTAAATTAATATTAAATATTTGATCAGAAATATTTGACTTAGTAATTATCTTGATATCGAATATTTTTTTGAAAGTAAGGTGACCGACAGTTTATTACCTCAGAAAGAGCTGTAAATCTGCAGAAATAAAAGGTAATTATTTACATACTAATCTTTTTCAATAAAGTTTAGATAATTTTTCAACAAATGCAAAATAAATATTTTTCGTAGGAAAACAATGTCGTGTAAATCAAATAAGTTTCCTTTAATAATTAATGACTCCCATAAAAAATATAATTAGAAATTAACTCCTATAATAAAAATTAATTCTGGTGTATTTATTTAATTATCGCTTAGAATTTTCTATTTTTTTTTTTATTTTTAATAGAATAATATATGGAATACATGTGATATTATCCTCTTTATTTATACAATGTTTTCTTTAAACTTTTGGGAATTGAATCCAATCCAAGGTTGAAATATTAGAGAACGATCATTTTCCGTTTGACCTTGAATTTCATCAATAGGTTTAATAATTCTTTAGCGTAAAATAGTTGATTTATTGGGCTTTAATAAATTAGGATCTGTAAATTTTAATATTCAAAAAAAAAAAAAAATTTCAAAATTTTATAATTGTCATTTATTAAATAAAAATTATTGAAAAATATACCTGAAGATTCCCCAGATTTTATTCCTTCCAATAAACCATTCAATCCATGAAGAGTTTCAATATATCGACTAATATAACATGATTGAGAATGTATCTTACTAGAATATGAAAATAATTCTTGCTTTTGAGATTTTGATGTATTTTTTTGATTTTCATCAGCAATTTTAAGCTGTTGCATAACGTTATTATCCACTATATTATCCAAACGTCTTTGACGTATTGCATAAAATAAATTCCATAATTCAAAGGAAGTTGGACGTTCAGAAGGATCATCACTCCAACAACGATACATCAAGTCTAAATACCATTCTGGAATCCAATTTAACATTAAAACAGGGACCTTTGGTCTTACACCATTACATATATCTATCATCAAGTAAGTATCATGTGCTTGGTCAGCAAATGGCTGTTGTGCTGTAACTATTTCATACATTATTCCACCAAAATTATAAACATTGCCCTCTCTCGTAAATCCATTACCTTTATTTCCTCTTAATATCTCGGGTGGAATATATGGAATTGAACCATAAATAATATCATTCTCGTCATCAGAGTTTAAAATCAAATCATTTTCTAATCTACATAAACCTAAATTCATTCCCATGTCGGAATAGTAATTATAGTTTACCAAAAGATTTCCACTATGAAGGTCACAATGAACCAAGTTTTTTGCATGTATGCTTTCAAGACCACATACTATTGAACATAATATGTCTATTTTTGTTTCCCATCCTAAATCCCAAAAATTCATGGTTAAAAAATTATGTAAATCAATATCAAATAACTCCATAACAATAACATAGTTTTGTGTAGAAGGATTTCTTGAAATTCCATAATATGAAGTAATTTTAATTTCGTCATAAGTGTCATAAATATTAAATGATTTTATCTTAGTATGAAAATATTAAAAAAAAAAAAAAAAAAATTAATAAACTAAAAATTAAATAATAACTTATATTTTATAAACGTAAAGAAACATACCGCTTTCAGAAATTCTAATATATCATAATTAGAATCTTTTATTTCTTTCAAAGAAACTTTTCCTAATAAATCATATTCCCAACACTGTTCGATAAAATTCCAACTTAATTTTATTATATCATCTATTTTAGCGGAGTACACAGATCCATGTCCACCATCTATTACGTGTTTAATATTTCGAAAATTTTCATAAGGTATCCAATGTAACTTTTCATTAATACTATTTATTTGAGATTCTTGTATAATTTCATCAAAGTTAGTATTCCCACAAGACCAAGTTTTAAACTCTTTGATAAAATGTTCTCGTGTACACAAAGAACATGTTTCATGTCGAATGATATTTTGGTAATCGGAACTAAAAAAATCATTAGAAGAATGACCTTCTGGACAATACTTTATTTTTTCTATTTCTTGGGACATGTGAAATGATTGAATGATTTTTTTATTCCGAATTTTTATCATTGAATGATGATAATCATTACCTTTTCTGATTATATTCATTTGTGCTATGCTAAAAAAGGCAAAGTATTTTTTTTACTGACCTGCCGCTTCACTAATTATATCCAATAAAAACGTTCCAAACATACTAATCATGTGATCTTGAGAGATTTTTTAATAAATAAATTAAAATTATTTGATTTTATGTTAATAACGCACAAAATCATTTCACTCGTTGGATCAATAATACTAAATTTTTGTGACAAAAAAACGAAATGATGATCATACATCTCGGCTTGATGATCAATTTTTTTCCTTTGACGATCATCTTTCATTAAGCCCTTCTTTTTTGGCAAAAAAAGTTTATAATCATAGTGCCAAGTCGCTGCATCAAGCCTAAGAGTTATGAGATGTACGATCGATTTGTTCCTTTGACGATCAAATTTCGTTTTTCGTCACTATTTGATAAATTATATAATTATATAATTTATCCAATTGCAATTAATTATATTATTTATCCAATTACATTAAATTATAATTATATTTACTCAATTATAAAAAAAAAAAACGAAACGGAGATTGTCAAAAGAAATAACTTACAGGCCTTAATTTCACCAAAGACACGAAGATCATTTCCTTTTTTCCGAGAGATTTTCCTTAATTTATTATAAAAAACGTCAAAAAAAGTAACATTTAAAAACAATATCGTAAAAAAAATAGCAATAAAGTATATTTTTTGGTTGAAACAATGTCACTTATCTCTCTTTTTTACCTTATAAAAAAAACATTGTAGACATTGTTATTAGTAAGCATCAGATCGTCTCATAAAAAAAAGAATATTAATAAAAGGATTTGACTAATGTAGATTTTAACATCGTGCACAATATATCTAAATCCAAGGTTAATCAGTGTACAAAAAGAAAAATGCATAAACTCCATGATAAAATTCGGGTAAACATTTGTTTAAAGATTCGAATTACGCAATTCTCAATTGGATTTGGATTATGTAATCCTTAATTTGACAATTATATCACCACAAAAATTTCAAAGTGCTCTATAATCTGTTTGAAAACTCGAACGGTTAATCTTAAGAAGGATGGTTTTCAATAAAAAAGTTGAATTCTTAAAGTTGAAATTGATTTGCATCAAAAGATCAAAAAAAAATATTTTCTATTTATATTTATTCTATTAATAATATTTTTTTAAATTATTCGTACAGATGAGGACATCGGTGACACAAATAAACTTTAAATGGTTGAACATCAATAATTTATTCAAGTCCTTTTTTGGTTTTAATGAAAGTATATTTGTCGTACACTAACATTAAATATTTGGTCTATTGTTAACGCCATTTCTTCTTTTTCCAACTCAAAAATGTCTTTCAAATTTTTTGATAAGTTATCACAAAATTTTATTGAATTATTAAACGATAAAGATGAATACAATGTAATCATTGAAATTGAAAATAAGGAAAAATTATTTACGGCACATTCAAACATATTAAAATATCGATCACCATATTTTCGTAAAGAATTAGAAAATATTCAGCCAAATGAAAATAATATTAAGACCATTGCTAAGTCAAGTGTATCTGCTCAAATTTTTGATGTTATTCTCAAGTAAGTTTCTATCAATAATAAAAATACTATAACATGGTTTTATTATTTTTATAAATATTTTTTTTTTTATTTATTATTATTTTTATTAGATATATTTATGGAGGAATCGTTAATTTAGAGAACGTGAAAACCCGATTCATTTTTGATTTAATGTTAACTGCTAATGAATTTGAACTTGATGAATTAACTAACAAATTAGAAACTCATCTCATTGATACTAAAGCTTCTTGGTTAAAAACTTATTTTTCTCTTATTTATCGTACAATTTTTAACGAAAACAAATTTAAAAAATTAGAAAATTATTGTAATGATATTATTGCGAAGCATCCAAGTCTTATTTTTGAAAATTCAGATTTTGTATCTCTTCCTGTATCCGCATTAGTATCACTTCTCATGCGAGATGATTTGCAAATGGATGAGATTAAAATTTGGAATCATATTATCAAGTGGGGAGTCGCTCGAGATCCTACTCTCCCTACGAACCTTGAAGAATGGTCCGAGAAAAATTTTCTTACTTTAAAAACCACTTTACAACAAGTTCTACCTCTTATACGATATTTTCATATTTCGAATGCAGAATTTATTGAGAAAATTATGCCTTATAAAAAAATTATAGATAAACAACTTTGGAATGATATTATTCAGAATCAAGCATTTCCTAACCGACCAGTTAAATCAATTATTTTGCCGGCAAGATCCGCCTTGGTCACGGAATTACCTTCTCGTACCGAGGTATTGAAAACAACAGCAAGTTTTTCAACAATAATTTCTGAAGAACATGCGGCAGAAATTTCTAGTTGGATTGATCGTAAAACGACTATTTATTCAACAAAAAATTATCCATATAAATTTGAATTAATTTTAAGTGGAACCAAAAATGGATTTGCTCCACAAACATTTTGGAATATTTGTTATGGTCATGCTAAAACAGTTGTGATAATGAAAGTCAAGGGAACGAATGAAATACTTGGAGGTTATAATCCTTCAACGTGGGATATTACTTTTAATTTATGGGGTGATGGTCAATGGATGGAAACAAAAGATAGTTTTATTTTCTCATTAAAAAATGGGAATATTAAAAATTCTATTCTTAGTAGAGTCGATAATACCCAATATGCAATTTGTAAGGCATCCAAACATCGTCAAAATAATTATGGGCCACGTTTTGGAAATTTTTACTTATTTAGTGAAAAATCTAATTTTACTTTAGATAATAGAAATTATTGTGATATTAAAGGTAATATTTATGAAAAACCTATAAGAACATTACCAGATCGTTTTTCTATTATTAATTATGAAGTATTTAAAATTGTTGAAAAATCTTAAATATTTATTTTTAGTATTAATTTTAGTATTTAATTAGATTAGACTTGTATTAATTTTTATACGTTTATCTTTATTTTATTTTTTTTTTCTATTTAAGTGTATGTGAGTAAATAACTTATAATTTTAGTAAATTTTAAAAAGTTCTTTTGTGAAAAGTATTTACATGTTTATGCATTCATCCACAACTTTAATTATGATGCTTTTATTTATTTCTCACTTGATAAATTATAAATAATTTATAGATAATTTGTGAATTTATTTTTTCTTTATTACGAAGTATGAGTGATGTTACAAATGTTGTGACGGTTAAAATATTGTTTGTTATTACTAATATTATTGTTATTATTATGGTCGAGGGTGTGGTTATTTTAATTGTTATGTTTGTTAGTTGATGATCGTAGTTAATTACGACGATTAATATTTCACAATATTTAAATCACCAATTCTTGAAGCTCTAGAAAAATAGATTAATTTCATTTCTTTCACATTAAATATATCAATATTATCATTAGTAGGGGAGGGGAGGGGTGGGTGAATTGAGCAAATTAAGAAGTGTCGAAGGAGTAAGAGTATAATGAAGAAAATTCTTTTTGCTGAGTTTAGTTGGGGTTGTTATATTTTTGCTAAAATCACTTTTAGGAATTTGTTAATGATACTTGATAACTTGATAAAAAAAAATGAGGAAAAAGATACTTTGATGATACTTTGGATTTTGATTATTATTTGTAAGTGAACACTCGAATATTTTTGCTTTTATGATACCTTTATGACGATTTTGATTATTTTTGTAATAATTTGATTATCTAATATTTAAAGAAAATCAATTTTATTATAAGAATTATTCATTTTTAAATTTAATTAAATTTAAAAAATAAGTGAGTTGTTTATATTTATTCATAAAATTATTTGTTCTTATTTGTTTTTATTTATTTTTTTGACATTTATACAGCATTATAAATTATCTTTCTCCGTGCTTTAACAGATTACGGTGTTGTTATTATGTAATTCATAATATAACATGCACACGAGAAATACGCTGAAGCTAAATCATTTGAGTGGGTTCTGATAACCATTTGCTCTCCCTTACTTTGAACTCTAATCACTAATTCGGTTTCACTCATTAACCAACACCACTACTTATCGCACGATTACATTATCACAATTTACTTGCATGATTAAATTTTTTGAAGAAATTTCTGAAAAATTTATAATGACAAATGATTGATAGATGAAAAATTAAAATAAATCCAACAATAAGATCCTCATCATAATTATCATTAATAATTTATAAAATTTGCAAAATGTGTAAAAGTGTGGGCAGAGTGTGCATGTATAAAAGAGTCGTAAAAAGGAGAGAGAGAAAAGAAATAAAAGATGAAATAACAACGATATCTAATATTTGTTTTTATCATTCATTATCGTCCTTTTCGCCCGACTTATTTTCCTTTTTCTATCTATAATTAAACGTGATTAATAAAAGTAATGATTAAAATAATAATTAAAATAATAAATATTACAAAATAGAAAATATTTATTTCTTTTAATTTGAAAAGCTTCATAATCATCTATAGAAATTAATCAGTTGCTTCTCTAATCGGTTTTTCATAGCATTCGGTTTTATAAAAAAACAAATGATCGATTTTCATTCATATTCAAATTAGGGTAAAAATTTCGGGATTATTAAAATTGGCTTCACTTAAAACTGTTACACGACTAAGAATCAAATTTTATATTTCTATTTTTTTTTAAAAAAGAAAATAATACTTCATTAGTCACGAATTAAAATTAGGATTCCAAACAACAGGATTGTAACTACCAAGGATTTCATCTGTGTTCTTTAACTTTTACAACAACAATATTTGTTTTATGATCATGTAAATTCCAAAATACTTTAGGTTCAAATGCACCCTGCTTCCACGATTGAACTCATGGATTAAAAGTAACACCATACGTTAATTCATACTTATCAACCCAAGATGTAATTAAAGTTACATGTTCAATATTAATAATTGATTGAGATGATAAAATTATTGAGGTGATAAAATTTGCTCCAACCTTTCAAGATAGACCGTAGCTCCTTATCTCTTTAATAAATATTTTTGAGCTTTGTTTTTTCACGCCGGATGATAAATACAAAATATATATTCGACAGATGTTACACCGGATGACAAATTTTTGTCCTTAACCTTAAAATCTAGTGTGATAAAAAACAAAAATTCTAATATTTATTAAATTTTTTTATATTATTAAATTACTAATAATAATTTTAAGAACTTTAGAAGATATTTAATATTAACATCATCATCACATCGTAATAGTTGATCTTCAAATTCTTCGTACTTCGGTAACACAAAACCGACTCTTATTGTGGTGGCACAGAAATATTCGTGGTCACTGAAGGTGGCGAACAGAGGTGGCAGTAATACTAAGATAGTTTGTGTACTACCGTTTGGGTGAAGTACAAAGGTGGATATCTATTCACCCTTACACAACACCTCCAAAATAGAATATTATGGGTGGCAACTTAGGGTAAAGGTAAATAAAGGTGAAAGCATATAAAGAAGCAGTGACCACGCGGCCGCAAGGAGAACAAGAACTTTTCTTTAATCAGAATAGCATCCTGCTTAATAATAATAGTAAAAATTATCATAATATTTTCTTCATCACAATAATAATAATAATAGCTTTAGTAGCGTTTCGAATTTATAATAGCAATAATATTCGTAATATTAAGATA
>CAJVPK010001041.1:0-16637 GCA_910592015.1 Diversispora eburnea | reverse complement strand
CAGATTTTAAGTAAAATAATTTCGTCTTCTATGAAAAACTATTTTGACTTTTTTTTCCGAAATTGCAATTTCGGGGCCCCAAAATAATTTTGCGTGCAAGTATAGTACCAATATTAAGATATCCAGATTTCAATAGAACATTCTACTTAATGACAGATGGATCTGCAAAAGGATTTGAAGCAGTATTAGTACAAATAGATGGTGAAGGAAAAGAATATGTGATATCATACGCAAGCCAAAGTATAGGAGGACCCAAAAAAAATTACAATCCAACAGAATTAAAACTGAATGCAACAGTATGAGCAATAAAAAAATTCCATTATTATTTAGGATATAAATACATTGTATTATTAACAAATCACATAACAATACAATATCTAAAGAAAAATAATATAAAGGAAACAAAAAGCAGAATAGCAAAATGGATAATAAAAGTTTTACCTTTTGATTTTGAAATAAAATATAGATTTGAAAAGATAAACACAAATGCAAATACCTTATCAAGATTATAAATGGATAAAGAATTATATCAACAAATAATCCTGTACTTAAAAGAGAAAAGAATTAATGAAAAATTGGAAAATAAGGAAAAACAACAATTAATTAACAAAGCAAAGTATCATCAAATTATTAATGGACAGTTATATAAAAAGCCAGGAAAATGGAATTATGAACCACTAAAAATATTAAGACAATCAGAATTTGAGACATTAATGAAAATAATGCATAACCAACTTACATCAGAACATTTAGGAATAGAAATAACATACAACAAAATAAAAGAAAAACATTATTGAAATCAAATATATAACGATATTAAAGAATATATCAGAATATGTAACACTTGTCAAAAATTTTGGAAACCTGAAAGAAATGAATTACTATATTCAATAAAAGTAATATAACCATTTGAAAAAATAAGAGGACCATTACCAGAAACAAGAAACAAAAATAAATATATGATAGTAGCAATTGAATATCTTACTAAATAGGTAAAAGTGAGAGCACTAGATAAAGCAACTGTAGAAAATGTAACCAATTTTATATTTGAAAAAATAATTTGTAGATATAGAATACCAAAGATAATACTAATTAATCAAGGAAGTCATTTTAAAAATAAGAATTGTGTGACAAATTTGAAATTTAATATAAGTTATTATTACCTTATCATCCTCAAACAAATGGATTAGTAGAAAGATTTAACAGAATACTGACAACTATGTTAACAAAAACAAATGATATATTTAATTGGGATTTATACATACCTTCTGTATTATTTGCTTACAGAACAACCAAACATAGTACAACTAAATATACTCCATTCTATTTAAATTATGGACACAATCCTGTATTACCTCTGGAATTGGAAAACAAGGAAGAAAATAATAAAGAGATAAGCTTGAAAGATTCAATATTAAAAAGGATATATGAACTAGAAGAAATGTTATCACAACATCAACAAAAAACCAGAGTACTAATCAGATTATCTCAAGAAAAGTTACAAAAACAACATAAAGATAAGAAAATGAAAAAGGAAATCTATTATCAAAAAGAAGATAAAGTATTATTATATGACTCAAGATTAGATAAACAGTGGTTAGGTAAACTTGATAAGAAATGGAAAGGACCATTTACAGTTGAAAAAAGATTAGATAAAGGAAGTTACATCTTATTAAATGAATTTGAAAATTTAAAAGAATCAATATATTCTGATAGATTAAAATTATTCAGGAGTAGAGAATCATGGGAACCATTGATAAGAATTTAGAAAATATATAAGAAAAAAAATAAAACATAATTCAATTAAAGTAATAAACAATAAATGAAAGATAAGGAATGACAAAAAACAGTTAATCAAAACAAATGATAACAAGTTGCAATACAAGAATGCCAAGATAAACAAAAGGAGAGTTATAAAAAGGATGAGAAATTGATCAAGATGAAAATTTATCTTCAATGAAAAAATCCTGAAAAACAAAAGACCTGAAAACAAAAATTAAATCTTTAGAAAAATCCATTCAAAAAATAATAATTGAGAAACCTGAACAAATCATTATCAAAAGAAAATTTAAAATTAAAGAATAAAAACCATAAATTACAGAAAAAGATTTGAATCTTCAAACTGCAACTTAGGATGATATACTTCTGAACTCTGCAACAGATGTGGAGAAAGTTCAACTCTACACTTCTGAACAACTAATGTTGATAAGTACTGTGACAATCTAATGCATAGAAGAAACTATTTAAAAGAATGTGGGTGTAGAAGAACACCTGTATACGAAATGTCTTTAAGACAGAAAGAAAAAGAAGATTTTGATTGAAGAATGGATATCTATTGTTGCTTTTGTAAAAGAGTAACTAAATTGAAAGACCTTTTACTTTTTAATATTAATAACCAATGGTATGAAAGATGTAGAGGATGTCAAAGGAAAGGTAAAGAACATACCCCTGAAAGAGAAGAATTGTATAAATTAAGAAGGTCTCAGATAGAAAAAAGAGAAAGAACACAAAGTGCTAAACCAATAATAATAAAAAGAACAAAAACAAATCTCATTGAAAAAAAAAAGAATGTTTATGCTGATGGACCAACTTATAACCCAGAAAAAAGTAATTATAATCAAAGAGGAGAATCAAGTAAAGAAAAAATTGACTGGACTAAGGACTCTGAGAAAGAAATTATAAGAAAGACAAATTTTGATAAAAAAGTGAAAACCAAATATCTTAATTGAAGAGAATATGAAGAAACAGTACGAAGCAAATATTACATACCAATGTATCAATATTTTGATCATAAAAAACTGAAAGATGAAGAAATACACATATTTAATGCTAACCTAACTATGATCCATAATCAAAAATGTTGTCCTTATGGAGTAGTAGAATATAATGAAGCAGAAATTGAATATTCAATTTGTACCTGCTATAGAAAGACAAGTAAATATTGTGTTGAATATAAACATGCAATAAACTTCTGTAAGTGTGAACCAAAAGCATTTTGGAAATAAGATCTTTTGCTAAAGAAAAATGTAAATGGGTACAATGTGAGCACCATTTAGAATATATGCATTATGAACATTTATATTGTTAAAAACACAAACAATATACCTTTAACAAATATACAAAGTATCCAAAATGTAAAGATGAATTGGAAATAACTGAAAATAAATACTGGAAAAAGTTAGCAATTAATATTATAGAATTCAAAAAGAAAATGAAATTAATAGGAAGACACAAAAGAATAGTATTAGTAGAAACAAAAGAAGAAAGAGAATTACAAGAACAACAAGAAAAAGAGTTAAAAGAAAAATAAGAGAAAGAATTACAAGAACAACAGGAAAGAGAAATCAAAGAATTGTTAAAAATAACCTCTCTGGAAAAAGAATACAAAATAGAAAATGAAAAAATCAAAGAAACTAAATCCCTACAACAATTATACCTGCCACCCAAATTCAAAATCCAAATGCCGAAATCCCAAATGCTGAAATCCCAAATCCCAAATTTCAAATTATAATTAGTATTTTTTGCCGAAATCCCAAATCCCAAATCCCAAATACTAGTAATTTGGGATTTTGGCATCCCAAATTCCAAATGATTTGGGATTTGGGCAACACGTATAACAACAATTTAGAAAAGAAAATGAAGAACTTATACAACAATTGGAGCAGATAAAAGAAATTAATAAAGACCTTGAAAAACAAATGGAAAACAAATAAGAAGAACAACAAAAATTGTGAGAAGAATTATATTTAGAGAAAAAGAAAGTAGAAATTTTTACCCAACAAATTGAGAAATATGAGGTAACCGAAAAATTAACTTGGAAGAAAGAAATTTCATTATTTCATTGTCAAGGATGTAAAGAATTGGAAGGACACTATGAATACTGTACAACAAGTATAATTGGGTGTTATAAAACAATGTACAAAAATGAAAAAGAAATTAGTAGAAAATTAAATGAAAATTTAAAGGAATATAAAATTTATTTAAAGAATATGAAATGTTGAAGAAAAACAGAGAAAAAGAAGTAACAATTAATGATAAAGAATTTAATGAAATAATAAAAACATTTGATAAAATAATTAATAATAATTTGTATACTGAAGAGCTAAAATGAATACTAATTAAAAATTAATATCATATTGAATAACAATGCGTATGGTGAAAGTCCTGAAAGACTTATAAAAATCCTGGATATTTCACTTGATTAAGAAGTAGAAAAACAATCATGGCAACAATTAATAAACTAAAAATAATTGAATATACTATAACAATTCTATACGAACCTAACTCCTGGAAGATCTAAATTATCAAAAGGAAAAATTATACAAAAGAATTTTATGAACATTGACAAACTCCTAGAGGATATATTGAAGAAACAAACTTAACAAAATAACATGCAGCTCAAAGAGAAATACTTGAAGAAACTGGAATAAAAATTAAAATGAATGACCTAAAATATTGGAATATAGAACATTATCAAAAAAAAAATAAATAAAGAATAGTTTATTGTTTTAAAACAATTACAAACGAAATACCAAAACTAATGGAACTATGGGAAATGACAACTAGAAGCTAAGAGACATTAAGTCAATATTGAAGGAACCCATCATTCAATCAGTTCAAGATATTTTAACTGAAAAATAACAAATAGAAACTTCAATAATAGGAATCGATGGAACATGTAGAGTAGGAAAAACTACTTTAGTAAAAAAATATAAAGAATACTTAGAAAAAAAAGGATTAAAAGTAAAAATATCAAATAAATCATTTATTACTGAAGACTCTTTTGAAAAATTAAAGAAATATGAAGAAAACCTGAAAAAATTTAGGAAGCAAGAATTAAATAGAGAACAATTCTAAAAAGAAACTATAGAATGGGAAAAATGGATAAGAGATAATTGGATGACTTAAAGTTATATCTGCATGATACATGAAGAAAAATCAGATGTAATATTAATGAACTGAAACTTAATGTCAACAAATTCTTCATGGAAACAATGAGAAAAGAAAGATATTTTGAAGAAGAGGATAAAAAGGAAATTAGTAAAAACTATAAACAATAGGAAGGATTATTAAAAGAAGCATTAATGATCTTGTGGAACACACCAATTGAAGAAACTATAAAAAGACTGAGATTCAGAGGAAGACCTGAAGAAGAAGATATAAAATATTTTCAAACTTTAGCAGAAACATATCAAGAAAATGCTATTAAGATTTATTTGAATGTAAAAGTAATCATCAAAGAAATCCTTATTTCAAAAGAAAAATTAATAACTTTATAATCAATATTATTAATGAAAAGGAAATATATTTTCGAATTAGAGGATATTACAAATAAAATGCCATCTCAGAAGAAGAGAAAAATAGAAGATGAGATTATTAATCTAGATACAGTAAAAGTAACTAAAACCTGGACAAAAGAAATATTTAAAATTCAAAATAATAGAATTAAAGGAGACAGTTTAGAAGAAAAAGCAATACAAATATTAAAAGCTTAAAATATGATAACTATAATGACAAAAACTTACCTTTTAGAAGAAAATAAAGAGAAAATAAAACTAAGAAAAATTATAGGAGATGGAGAAGTAGATTTATTTGAAGAAATAGTAATATATAATCAAACATTACAATAGATAGCACAATGTAAAATGACAAAAAGATTAAAAAATAGTATAGTAAATGAAATGAAAGGATTATTATCTTCTAGACCTAATACAATAGGATTTATTATATATGGAGGAAAAAATAGTAACACTGAAATAATAACTGAAACAACAAACAGTGACATATTTGTATATCATATAGAGGAATTACATATATTGAGAAGTTAAATTGAAAATAAACACCTGAAGAAAGGGATAAAAACCATTGCAGTAACAAGAATACATATGGATGAAATAGAAAATACTGAATTTAATAATTTAAGGAGGATTATTAAAGTACGGAAAATTAAAAATGTAAATATACAAAGTTGGGAAATAACTATATATCAAAATAAGGACATTTTGTTTAAGTGAGGAAGAACTGTTACAGAATGAAAATATTATAATAATATAATATTAAAAATATCTTTAAGAATTAATAATAACCTTTAAAATAGTATTTAAAATTTAATTAATAAATATTAGCCCATGTAACAAATAATAACAATTTAATAATTTCTTTTAGTAAATATTTATAGTCTATAATATATATTAATTAGTCGCGAGAAATAGTAGCTCAAGATTACATGTTCACGTGATATTTAGTTATACAAATATAACTATCAATTTATAATATTAATTATTATCACTTAACATTATTTAACAATATTTATTAATATATAGAATTTATTAATAACAAATATATTTAGTAAATAATATAGAGAAATAGTAACTAAAATAATAGTGTACAGTAAGGTACAGTAAGGCACAGTAGGTACAGTAATGACACAGTAATGAAGGTTACTAGATTTAAATATAAAAAGGAACTGAAATTACCTTGCTCTTCTTTAATTTACAATTTTATAATTTTGAATTTTGATAATTTGTAACTTATTTAAAATTGATAAATTTAATTTTATAATTTGTAACTCCAAGATAAACACTTGTAAAAATTATCCTGCAATGGAATTAATAAAATAAATATTGAAATATATAAATATAAAAATAAATATTAGAAATATAAATATAAATTATAAAAATAATTATTAAATAATATAATATGTAGTCAATAAAGGAATAATGGATATTATGGGATTAAATACTTGATTGTATAATTGTATAATGTTATTATTTCTGAATTAATGAAATTAATTATAAACTATTATTATAAATCCTGAATTTAAAATAATAATTAATCTGAATAATTGAAAATAATATTTAAAGTTGAAGAAATTAAAAGATAATTAATGGATAGATATTAATACTAAAGATAATGATAAACTTGAAAAGATATTGAAATAAATTGGATGAAAGGTCTAATTCCTTTTCTAAAATAATTGAATCAGTGATGCCTTCTAAAATAATGAAACAATAGTCTTACCTTTGGGAAAGGACTATAAACTTCTTAAAAAAACCATTAAATCACCTTACTAGATTATTTTTAAGGAAACAAAAGATCATCGGTGACAACATATCATATATATATTGGGTACCTGATATGTGTATACTTTATTAATTTTTGACTAGTGAATATCAAAATAAGAAAAGATAGGTTTTGTTTATTATTTTATTGTAGAATTATATTTATTTAAAAAAAATTAATTATTTTTTAAATTTAATAGTTTCAGCTAATACTGAATCTATTGATACAAATGTCTTATTTTGAATCTTTTTAAGTGAGTTTAATTTTAATTAAATATCATAAAAATTTTATTTTAAATATTAATAACTTTAATATTTTAGCTAAGATATTATAGTTCAAAGAGTTTAGTAATTCTCATAGAAATATTAAATGAAATATTTCTTAAAACTGATATATTATAAATTTTTGTAAATCACAATTAATATTTCAATATATTACTCAAGTACTTGTTTCAGAAACAGCTATTAAACTTATTACAAAAGATTATATAAATATTTCTTTAGATACTACAAAAGAAATAATAATTAATAGTGTAAATTTTGAATTATATATACTTGATGATGAAAATAATAATTAGAATTTTAAAAGTAGATGTTTTTTTTAATTTTTATTATATGCACATATTAATAATTTGAAATTTAATATTTTATAGATTTAAATAAATCAAAATTAATATAATTTAATTATAAATTTTAATTAATCAAAATTAATATAATTTAATTATCAAAATTATTATAGTTTAATTAATCAAAATTAATATAGTTTAATTATCAAGTTTAATTAAAATTATTATCATTTAATTGTTTGAAATTATGATTTAATCAATATAGTTTAATTGAATAAAATTATTATAGTTTAATATATTTATATAAGAACATTAATAAATAAAAAAAATTAAAAATATTATTGAATTTATATAGTTTTAATTAATAAAATACAAATATAATTACATTTAATAATAATCATAGCATTATTAACATTATAGCAGGCACACTAATAAATTTTATTACTAAAAAAGGATGTGACGAATAATATTTTAGACCCAAAAAAATTCCAAGTCCCTAAAAAAATATAATAAAAATTGAATGTTGGGGTGTGTTGAGGAGGTGATAATAAAATATAACACCCCTAATTGATTTGCATGTGACACAAACCCTAACCCTATTTTTGACATAAATAGATATTACAGGGTTGGGTTTATATTTAGTACTGTTCGGCTTTTTAATATAAAAATACTTGTACTGTACGGTTTTTTAACATAAAAAAGTTCATACAGTCAATTGGATTTTTATAATATATATATAAAATCGTACAGTACAAAATAGCGTTTCGTACCGTACAGTTTATCGTCATACCTTGATCTTGAGTGACGAATATGTTTTCAGGATATTTAATGTTCGAAGGTGTGATAAATACGCTTCCCCTGATAAACCTAACATAACCCCTGTATTAATACATGTGAGGTGAAAATCTGTTGGTCGTTTATGTCATAATTAGCTCAATGTTTTGAATTTTTTTAATTAATTAGATCTATTAAAGATAGTATCATCTCAGCAGCCAAAATAAGAATTATGATCCAACTTTTATATTAAAATTTTTTATTACTTATTTCATCATTCTTTTAGTAGGACAACTAGCTTTATATGAATGATAAGAACAAAAAAAAAAAACCTGTTGAATTTTTTCTGATGAACCAAATTTATTTTCATCCGCTCATTGAATTTCTAAAATATGTCTTTGTGTCAAACTCTTGCACCAATTGATTTTCTTGTGTATGATTTTCACGTTACAAAAAAAAGAATTTTTTTTTTTAATTTTAAAAAAAACGAAAGATTTCGTCACAAGAAATAATGAATAAATTTCATAAGCTGGATAATGTTTAGTTAAAAGCATAACCAATGCATTTTTTTTTTTGATAGATCATCGGAAAATTTAATTTAATTAAAGGTGGTGATGAAGAAAGAATTTAAATATCATTTAAAGTTCAAAACGCCTTTAGTGTTTTAACTGCTTGTGTTACATTTCGTTGTGTGTATGGGAAATCTTTTTATATAATTATTATATAATAAATATTTTGTATAAATTGGTACGATTTTCTTTTTAAAAAGATTTTTTTCGATAAGAGAAGAAAAAAATGATTTGCGGAAAACTTGAAGTTATAGTTGGTAAAAAAAAAAAAGATTAATTACGATCTTTAAATTCTGACCGAAATTATTTGTTTGAATATTATCATCATTATTATTATTATTTGATTAATTTAAAATTCAATTTTTCGAAAATATTTTTCAAAAAGCTAGCGCCAAGAACTTGAGAGCTTCTGATTATGTTGGTTAGCATTATCATAAATTTTTGATTAATCCTTTACGAAAATTCTCGTTCTTCAATGAATTAATAATAAATAATAATTATTCTTTTTCTTTTTTTTGATATTATTATATAGGTAAGAATGACCCTTATGTTACTGTATCAATAGACGATGAACATAAACAAAAGACAAAGGTTATTGATGGAGGTGGAGCCAATCCGACTTGGGATCATTCGTTCAATTTGTACGTTTTCCACGCACATATATTTTCATATCTTTATATATGATAATTTTAAACATTTGATCTAATTTTATTATTTTTTTATAAATTTTTTAGCAATCTCAACGAAGGACATAATAATCTTTACTTGCAAGTGTTTGATAGTGATGCTGGAGCAGCATCTGGTGACGATTTTATAGGTAAATTGATTATCATTTTCGTATATTAATTCATTAATTTACACCCAATTCATTTTTTTCTTTCCTTTTTTATTTTATTTTATTTTTTTTTATTTTATTTATTTTTTTCAAAAAGGTGGAACCACAATACCATTAGAACACTTGTTTAAATCTGGAATTGTTGATGAATGGTATCCTCTCTTTGGAGATAATTCTAGTGAAACTGGATCTATTCATTTGAAAATGAAATTCAGTAAGGTATATAACAAATTTGAGAATTTTTTATAAATATTTTTATAACAATAATTAAAAAGATATAAATAAATCTATATATATATATAGGGTCAAGGAGTTTCAGAATTTAGCAATCTCGGACCAGAAGCAGGTCCTATGCCAACAGGATATGGTTTAGGTGCACCACCTCCAATGCCTCCTCCAACCGATAGTCATCATCAACCACCACCATCACAGCAACACTCAGGTACTACTCCATTTCCTAGTATTCATAAAGAACATAAAGAAAGTAGAGATACTAAAGAACATAAAGATTCTAAAGAACATGAAAAACATGATAATGATTGGATGGTAAGTGTTGAATTTTCATAAAGCTAATGTTATTCCATGATTCATCGTTTTTATTATAAAATAATAATAATTTTAAATATTTTAAATATTTTATATTATGTTTTTTTTCTATTATAATAAAATAGAAAAATGCAGCTATTGCAGGTGCAGCTATTGCAGGTGCAGGTGCCTTAGCATATGCTGGTAAAAAAATCTACGATCATAAACATGAAGAAAAGAAACATGAAAAAGACGACCACGAAAAGCGTGATAAACATGAAAAAGGTGAAAAGAAGGATAAAGATCATAAGGACAAGGATAAAGATCATAAGGACAAGGAGAAAAAAGATAAAGATCATAAAAAAGATAAAGATCATAAGGATAAAGATCATAAGGATAAAGATCATAAGGACAAGGATAAAAAGGATAAAGATAAAAAGGATAAAGATAAAAAGGATAAGAAGGATAAACATTAATATGACGATTAATAATTGTAAATTTTTTTTTATTTCTTGAAATACTGTATCAAAGAATTGTAAAGAATTATTGAATTTCTTATTTTGTATCTGAATTTATTATTATTTGTTATATAAAGTTATTATTGAAGATTTTCTTCGTATCAATCAATCAATCAATCAATCAATTATTAAATATTTAAAATATTTCCATTTTTCAACGACTATAAATTCGACAATTTGTATTTTCATTATGAAAAAAAAAATTTAAAAAAATGAAAAAAAAATAATAAAAAATAAAATAAAAAATAAAATAAAAAATAAATATTAAATATCTGATATAACTGAACAAATGTATTATTTTATTTATTTATTTATTTATTACATTAATTATTTCAGATGCGTAAACATTTCATAAATATGTGAATTCGTTGAATTCTTTCGTCCTAAATTGTTATTATACTGTTTATCGTATCGAAATCCTAAATTATTATTATTATTTCTATACAACAATGTGAGAATGTTATCTCATCTTTTTATCTCTATTTGAATATATATAACACACATTAAATACATTCTAATATCTTTAAAAGATGTTCAATAAAGTATAGCTTATTTAGCCAAATATTGACTCTATAATATTCCTTTACGAATAATATGAAACTTTGAAATTTTAACGAACAAGTTTTGTATCATTATGGTAGATGTTTACAACACAACATTGTGGATTAGATAAATGATAAAGATTAATTTAGAAAATCTTCCAGAATATTCATGGTAATAATATAATATGCGAGCCACAATGCAACATGAGTAATATTACATTGTTAGTTACATTACTGACATCATCGTTAAAAATAAATTCACCGTCTCAAACCCAATTTTAGTAATCTTTGGTTTTTTTTTAATTGTCATAATGAATGTGTGAAAGTAGTATTACATTTGATATTTTTAGTACACCGAAAATCTTCCAATTTGGACATTATTGATTAATAAGAAAATGAGAGATCTTCTATAAATATGAGAAATTTTCAGCTTTCTGAAATTTTAAAAAACCAAAAATTTTCCAAGAATATGGATAATAATAACAATCAAAATCGTGCTTGTCTTTTCGTCACACAAAGCCCTTCGTTATGTGAAGAAACTATTACTAATGAAACTCCATTTATCAAAGTTCCATTTCCACCTATGATCGATCCCAAAGATTTGATCATCATGAAACCTAATGAAGATAAACCTGCAAGATCGCCTAATTCTTTTATAATTTATAGAAAAGTTTTTGTTGAAGCGGCGAGAGATAGTGGTTATTATTTACCGATGACAGTTATTTCATCAATGGCATCAAATTCGTGGGATAATGAAAGCGACGAAGTAAAAGCTTATTATAAACGTCTATCCAAAGAAGCATTTGAATATCGAAGTGAGAAATATCCAAAAAATAATAAACGTCGTAAAAGAAAAGCAAAATGGAATGTTCTCGCTTTTGATTACTCCAATAAACAATCGAATAGACCGAATAAACAACCGAAAAATAATCAAAATAATCAAAATGAAATTGTTACAATGGCAGATACTTTATTTACTCCTACTCTTCCGATGCAATTTGAAACTACAAATTCTTTTGAATTACAAAATGTTTACCCAAGTCCTGATTCGATTCCCGATTTTTCATTAAACATGAATAATTTAAATGATTTTGAATTTGAATTAGATTCAACTATTCAAAATATAATTAATAATTCATCACTCTCAGAATTATCCGAATTAACGGGAAAATTAGGGGAATTATCTCCATTTGATTTCACTACTTTTGAAAACTTTAACGAATTAGATCAAAATCAAATTTTCTCAGAAAATTACTTTGCATCAGAAACAAATTTCGAAGCATTTACACCTACAACTACACCTACAATTACTACACCCACAACTACTGAAACTACACTTACAATTACACCTACAACTGAAATTACTACGTCATCCGCATCATCTACAGATATTCTTAATACTTTTGGAATTACGGAATTTCCTTCTATCGAAGCAAATTTCTCTGATATTCTCACAAATAGTGATGTTAACAATGCGAATGATGATTTCTTTTCCTTAAATGATATTCTCGATCTAACCAGCTTACCCAATCTCTTGGATATTGACAACAACAATTCGAATTCTTCGTCTTCTTCTTTTTCTTCTCCTGATAATTTTAATTTTGATTTTAATTACAATTTTTCATTGTAAATATATTTTTATATAAAAAATATATATATATTTATTTATTTATTTATTTATTTATTAAAACTCTACAACAACCATAACAAACTACAACAACACCAGTAAAAATCTATAGAGTCTACGCATAACAATAATTTTTTTTATTGAATAAAAACGCAATTATCTATGTTACGATTTTATTAAATTAAATATAAATATGTAAATAATATGTTATCGAAGTATGATAAGATTAAAAATGAGAAAAAAAAAATAATATCCTTATATATATTTAATTAATATGTTTATATGCAAAAAAAAAAAAATTATTTCTTAATGTTAAATAATTAAATTAATGAAACAAAAAAAATCGAAAAATTATGTCAATAATAATTTGATATCTAAGATTTATGGTGAAATATTAGTAACCTTGAGGTTCGAGAAATTGTATATTTCTTTTTTTTGAAGGAGAAATTACGTAATAATAAGACTCTTGAAATTGATGGGAATAATGAGAATTGAAAGATAAAGAATTACTTTGTTGGTGTCAATTGTAACAACACAACATTTGATATAAATAATCTACATTCATTGGTGAACTTTACCAGCCAGGACAATAAAATTTCTCGTTATTTTATATTATTGTTACTTCATCTAATAAATTTTTTTTTTTTAAATTAAAAAAAAAAAAAGGTTTAATTTTTAGACAAATTGATTCCTTTCAATTCTCGTTAACAAAGGAAATAAATAATAATAATAATAATATAATAAATCATCTTTACACAAAAATGATGGATTAAAAGAAAAAGATTAAGATTCACATACTGTTATTGACGTTCAAGCACACAGTGTCGAAAATAATAATTCATTTATTACATTCATGTTTTTTTTAATAAATAAAAGTTATTAGCTGAATCATCCAATCCTTCTCAAATTTATGATCCTATAAAGAAGAAATTCGAAAAATATTGAAGAAAATAATCACAAGAAAATGATAAAGATCTCAATAACTCCTCCCACCTAGTGATTTATTGATTTCTTTCACTGAATTAAATATTTTTAGTCATTTTTTTTCTTAAAATTAAAACTTGTTTGTTACTATATTAATTTGTAAGAAATATTAATATAATAAACTATAAATATACACCATGCTGGGAGATTTTACTCCTACGAATATCGAATTAGGTACAAAAATGCTTATATTCTTCAACTCTAAATACATAGGCATCATCATGTAATTTAAAAATATTTAGAATATTTAAATAAAAATCGAAATAGAATAATTATAAGAAATAAAATAAAATAAATAAAATTAAAAAATAAAATAGAATTTATTAATACTTTCTAAAACTTAAAGCAGAAACTAATTTATTTAATTCAAGGTCTTTTTCAAAACTTTCTTCATTCTTAGGTTTAGTGTAAATTCATTAATATTATTTTCACTATTGTTCCCACTAGTATTTTGATAACTAGTTAATTCTAAAAAATAGGTTAAATAATTATGCCTTGACTAAATTATTACACAACGTTATTAATTATTTTATAATTACAATTAACATTGTTAATTTAATTCTACAATTGTGTTATGCATGTTGTTACTGTTATTATTACTTTTATTGTATTACTTTATTTTATGATGTTAATCTTTATTCACTTAATTGTATGAGTTTAGATTATGAGCAATATAAAAAACGTTAAAATTTCTTTTATTAAAAACTTAAATTAACTGAAGTTACCTCAATTTATAATTTATTATTTATATTAATTTATAATTTATTATTTATATAATTCTTATAATCATAATAATTCTTATAATCATAATAATTCTTATATATGATTCTTATTTATAATTCTTATAATAATCATAGTAAAAAATATAATTTATTAAAAAATAAAATATTCCTATGCTATCATAATATAATAATTAAAGAGTTAGGTGTAAACCACCACACGATTAAGTCATTAAAAGGGTAATGATTGATTAATTGCTTTATAAGTTAAAGCAATATCTTCAGGAAGATAATTAATAAGTTCGTCATCATTCATAGTCATATATTTATAATGATCTATGTTAGTTTCTTGATCTATATTTAGAAGTGGAGAATTAATGAGCGGAGGAAATTTTTCATCATTATAAAGTGAATGTATTGGATGAATCGAACGAGTTGAATGAATTGGATGTATTGGATGAATTGAATGAGGTGGATGAAGTGGATGAACCGGATGATTAATGTAAGTGTCTAAAGGGACGTGATTATCATTTGTATTAGATACTTTATTGAAGTGGATAAAACAAAGAGAAGGGACAATTTCTTCGAAACGTCTTTTAACATTTTTTGCAAATTGTTTGTAATAATTTTTGATATATTGTGGCTCATTTTTCCAAGAAATGCTGGATGATTTGGATACAAATTTACGTGTAAGATTAAAGTTTGAAGCTATATGATTAAATTCTTTTCTATAAATCATAAATGCATTCATAGTTTGATTCACGTTTTTAATTCCATTTTTTAAATGTATTTGTACAATTTCATCTTCAGTAATAGATGGAGGAAATGGTACTTTTACTGTGTTTGCAATATTTTGATGATCAATAAGAAATGACATATTTTGATATTTTAAATAAATATGAATTTTTTATTCGAGGAGGGTTGAGGAGAGGTCGTTTAAATAAAAATTTTTATCATTTAATTTATTGATTTATAGAAATTAAAGCGATAATGAATTCATTTGGATTTTCAGATTTAGAATTCGCAATACACTATATTTGTATCATGCTTAATATAAAGTAAGGCTAAGAGGGGTTAACATACCATTATCAGAAAAAAAAATAAAATCATTATAAGGGACCAGTAATGAACACACACTTCATTTATTTTTTACATTATATACAATATGTAAATGGTGAATTAAGATATAGAAATTAATACCATATACGTACAACATTTACGGCGATTCTAAGTTTATGTTACATTTAGTATTTAGTATTGATCATCACTAATTTATTTTTAGCTTATTAAATATATGTCATATGTGATTTATTTATTCGTTGACGACAAGAGCATATATATGATGATAGCAAAATAATTTAGACTATGAGGTGAAAACAATTCTACTACCAACTCTACTCATAATGATTTTTGTTGATATTTTCACAGACCATAAAGACTATAAAAAATTCCGTGGAATATTTTTCAATTCACCTGCGGGATATTTTAACAGTAAATTTATATCAATTTTATGATTAATATTAATTAATTAATGGCATTAACAATATTAATTTAAATATAATAATTAAAAATTATCCAAAAGGTATAACAAGTCACATGGTCCAAGCGTCAATTGTGGATACAAAAAATATAGTTTTGTAATAATATGATTATTGCGTCATATCGCTGGTAATCTTGAAATCGCAATTTGTAATCTTGGAGGAAATATATTCTTCATACCGAATTTTCCGCAGTAAATTCGATAAATATTATGTAATTTTTATTTCTCAACTTAGATACAGTGTAATAAGAAAGTCTTTGGACAACTTCACGTAGTTAGAAAGCCGAATGATTAAAGATATATTTAAAAAAAAATTTAATACATTTAATATGGGATACGTTCCCCATTTTTTTCAATTACAAGTTTGCATCGTTCTT
>CAJVPK010001040.1:0-16639 GCA_910592015.1 Diversispora eburnea | reverse complement strand
CAAATTCCAAATACTAGTAATTTGGGATTTTGGCGTCCCAAATCCCAAATGATTTGGGATTTGGGCAACACGTATAGAATATGGATCAATTCAGTTATTATTTTATCTGGATATTTATCTTTGAATAGACCAATAGTCTTGAAATCATTAAGATCGAAAATATCAGGTCTTTTAGCCATATCCTTATAGATATTTTCAGTTTCAGTTTGAAATATCATTCCATCAGTATCCATATAACCAAGCTTGGCTTTATCACCATATTTTTCTTTCACATATCCATACCAGAATTGATACATTAATAACCTACTAAGTTCCAAGACTGACATACCAGCAATAATCAGTTTATTGAAAACTACAAATGCCTATCCCATATGAGCACCAATAAGAGTATTAGATAATTATCTGACATATTTGAATGAGGGTTTAAATACCTTTTTTCAAAACTTCTTCTCATCATTATCATTATTCATGGCCATAATCTTAACATCTTGATACTTACGAATATTTTTTATGGTCTTGTCATATACTGAATTATTCATAAGCTTAAAGAAGTCCTTTTCAAAATCATTCTCAGCTTTTTGACATAACTTAGTATTGAAATCAATATATGGGACAAGCCAGTTAGTTTGGTCGAATGAAAGTATCTCGGTTACTTCATCTATAACCATTTCCAATTTAATGTAATATTGAAGCTCTTGATAATAGATTACATAGTTTTCTTGAGAACTGAGATGAGGAACTAGTTTCTTTATTTCAGAGAATTATTCTCCATCCAAATCTTCTACCAACTTATTATTACAAGGACTAAGCTGGTTCTTTTTTATTGTGACATTCTCAACTGTTGGAGGTAAGTCATTAAGATAGTTATGTAACTTGCTAGGAAAATATGACTTGATATTTAAAAAATATTTTCTTGTAGCATCCGGTTTGGTATTGAGAATTATTTTGAGATATTTCTTTTGCAAGTCTTAAAACTGCTCTAGTTGCAAGCCATTTATACTTCTCAATTAGGAGGAATTGACTTATGGCCCATCCATAAAGATTATTTGCATCAACATATGAGATCCATGTTGTAAGTTGGGACGGATCATATTCATCTCCCATTCTTGAGTTATTAGCTTTAAAGTAACGATGTATCGCCATTGCAATATCACCTCTTTTAGCTTTTTTAACAAAGTCATACATAGTTATCTCTGTGAAAAGCTCAATTTTGACTCCAGTCATTTTAAGCATTGCATCCCAAGATAATGAAGGAGCTGATATATAATATACTGAATCGAGATCATAATGTTTTATAGATGTTTCTCGAAATTTTGTAAAAATATCTGTAAGGAGAAATACATCAGTTTTGAGATATAAATCATGATACTCACCTAAATTTCTGCATCTGAATTCTTTCCATACTTTTGAACATGTTCATAATTCTTTTACGTAATTTTTCCATTAAACTTTCTACCAAATGCCTCAATTGGAGGAAGCTCAGTTTCATTGAACCTGTTATCAAAATCAATATACTCATATGGGAGTTCTCCTTTACTACATACCAATGTTATTTGCTTGGGTGAATATCCCCAATTTTTCATAATATTGTTTCGTTATTTTATGATTTTTCAAAGTCCCAATGCATTGATCTTTATCTATTCTATGGTAATGCTTACAGTCTGTATCCTTGTATTTAACAGTACCCAAATTATCTGCAAGTTTAGTCAAGCTAGATAATATAAATTAATTACTGTCTATATATTTCATTTGACCTACCTTCATCATTTTATATCATTCAAAAGTTTCTGCAATAACTGTAATTTGGTGTGCGTTGACAGATTGATCAACTGATTCACAAACTAGATGAGAGTCATAGCCTCTGAAATTATTGAAAACTATTGAAGCTGATGTCTTCCATGGTTAAATTCGAAGTTGAAGATTACAATCATTATGTACTGAACCTCTATACTTACTTGTGATATGATTGTGATCCCAGACCTTATCTCCATCTAATGGCTTCTTGCAAATTCAGCATTCTGTTAATTCGTCAAACTTTTGCTTTGCTATTAAATAATCTGTATTAGTTTATCATCAACTTCAAAGATTATATCATCTCTAATTACTAGTCGAAAATTGATAAAACATATACATATCGGGTACCCGATATGTACATGGTGTTTCCCTAATATCGGGCATATATCAGATACCTGATATATATATAAAATATTTTCTACACATATCGGGTACACGATATATGTCTGATATTAGAGAAACACCATGTACATATCGGGTACCCGATATATGTATGTTTTATCAATTTTCGACCAGTAAATATCATTATTGATTGTTAAGACTTCATTAATTTGAACTAATTCTTTATCCATTCTTTGAACAAATTCTTATGTGACATTTGGTCCTCAGTATGTGAAAGGACCTCAAATCTTTCCAGTATCAATCTAATGAACTGAATAACAAAAACTACTAGGTACTTGCTCTTCAAGTTTATACATGCTTCCACCATATGACTCATCACATTTTTTATTTTTTGACTCAAAATCAACATATATTATACAAGGAGTATACATCATCCTTATATAGTGTTTAAATTTTTCGATATCATTAATATCTTTTTTTGACATGTCTACTTTTTGTGGAGCCTCTCCTAATTCATAGCAATGATCTTGATGATAATCTCAAGATTTTTCTGATTGAAAACTTTGGAAGTATCAGTTATATAAATATTTTTTATTATGATGTTCTGTATCTTTGAATATTAAACCATCTGGATTTTTGATCCATAGAAAATGATTCCTTTGACCATATTTACTAGTATCTTCAGATTTATTAATATCAGTAAGTACCATAAGGTGAATAACATGTGGTCTTTTTGTCATACATTCATTTGGTCTTGGATGTTCACAACTCTCAACTTTACACGAGTTAGGTATAAAGAAATTCTTATTAGCAATTATAGGTTTAAGTATAGCAATTTCCTCTTTCCATTTCCATACATTAATTGAAATATCAGGATTTTGGACTTTGATCTTTTGAAATATTCTAGGACAAATGGGTGTTGGCATTTGAATACCATTCAAATTAACTATATTCAGATATGGTAAGAGAACAGAAAGACATTATAAATTTTTGGTTACTCCATCAAGAGTTACAAAGAATGGAGCAAATACATATTGTAAACACTTGTCATCCCTTAATTTAGAGTTATCCGAATTGATAGTACATTTAGTATTGACAAGTCTTTTGGGTGTTGATTTATAAGATTTTCCAACAGGTCTTCTATATGCATAGACGTCAATAAATATTATTTCTATTCAAATAAGTTTCCATCCTGATCCATTAGTTAAAAATGCTTCAATTTTTTTGTCAATCTCTCCTGCTGAAAGTGTAATATATTCATCTATATCATTTTCTGAAAGAATGGCTCGCATTTCTCTCCTGTAATATCTTTGATCATAATGTGGAATTTCTACTTTATAATCTCCTTTATCTTTCGTTTTTATTTTTATGTAATTACAATATACTACTATTGCCAATTTTATTTGATCTTTTTGACAAAGTTCAGTTTTAAGTACACTTGTAATTTGTTCTTGAGTTGAGGCCATAAACTAAGGTATGTATGGTATTTTAGCATATTTCTTAAAATTATTTAAAGATATGTTAAAAGTATATGCTGAATTTTCATATGGTGGGACAATTGCCTACCATTTGGATAATGAAGATAAACTTAGGTGTGGTCTGTCTGAATCATCAACTTCAGCTTTCTCAAAGATAATATCTTCTGATGATATTGGATATTGAATGGCAAACTCCCCTTCTATATATTTTTGCTGAAATAAAATTTTTGTTCTTTGCCTTATCTGCTAAGAGAGTACTTCCTAATTCAGATCAGATTTCTTTAATTTTTAGTTCTATTAAATTCAATGCAATAAGATAATCGATTTCCTCCTGAGTAATATTTGATTTGTTATCAGAAGAGATATTATTTTGGATTGATGGATTTGAACCAGTTTTTGGATCAATTTGTGAAACTGGTTCTGGTATCTTGGAAGATCAAACTACTTTGAAGGCATGTGTTCTAAAAGTAACTGGAATGTGAGTTGAATTTATGATGGGAATAACTTTAGATCGACATGGAAATTTTCTATTCTAAAGATGACAAGTAAGCATCCATAATTTTTTGAATAATTTGTTATATCTATTACATATATGAACTATTTTGTATATAGTATATAGTTATAGAATTATGATATATTACTTATATAAAATCCTTTGTTTAATTAATTAATTCGATATATCAAAATGATACTATATGGTTCAATACTATAATAGATTACATGCTAGGGTTTCAAAATTAGAATCTGGATAAGTGAAAAAGTTAGCTTAGAATTTTGTGACCTTTGCTCAAATTTTGTGACCTTTACTAAAATTTTGTTACTCTTTGAGATATATAATTATAATTTTTGTTACCCTTTGAGATATATTCATATATTTTTTGTTACCCTTTAATGTATATGGTCACATTTTTTATTACCTTTTGAGATATATGGTCACATTTTTGTGAACCAGAAAAGTAGTAAAAAATCATTTTTAGATTGAATTCTGCTACATCAAATAACATTGGTATGCAATTTAAGCTTGATTCATGTTGAAGAAGAGATTATGATATTCATTAAATTTATATCCTTCACCACTTCTCTTGAACTTTTTTAATAGCAAGCTGTATATCATAAATAATTGTTATCCTTTTTTTATATAAATTTGGGTAATTGAATGTGTTTTAGATATATAAAAAATCAATGTATTTTAATATAAAAATGGAGTTAAATGATGACAACTGGTCACAACTATCGTCATACTTGATATGGTATATAGGATCTTGTTCCAGTAATAACAAAACACTGAATTGATAACAAAAATTGATATACTTTGGTGTGAAAATGTAGCAAAAAAAATAAATCATACCACATACTTGAGGTAGTATAGCTGATGGCTTTCCTGTGTGACCAAAAGCTTGAATTGATGTACAAAAATTGATATGCTTGGTGATGATTTTGAAGTGTGAAATATAGCAAGTTAACTAGTGCTAGACCAGAACATACAATTTCATCTTACTAATGTGCATTCCATATTACAAGAAAAAAGTGTAATAAATTTATTATAAAAAATATATCTATACCATTAAATAATTCCTTGAATAAAAATTTTTTAATTCTTTATTTTGTGATTTATGTAAATATTTGTTGTCAAATTGAAGATAAAAGGTACAAACTTCTAGTTTAAACAAAATACCCTTAACTTTTTTTATTGTATTTCTATCAACTTGCCATATATCAAAAGATTATGTAATGGTCTTATTTTTCACTATTACATCTATAACATTATATTTTTTTATTAATATAATCAATTATTATACATGCTGTTAATTTGACTTGTTCTATAATTTCTATTATCTCATCTTTATTGTTATTATTATATTGTTCATTATCACTATAATTTTCATTTTCGTTTTTATTTTTATTTTCATTTTCAAAGTCTATTTGTTTATTTTCATTATTATCTAAATTAGAATTACTAGTTTCTGTATCATTAATTTTTAATAAACAACTGTTATAATATTCTTCTTTAATACAAAACCTATTGTCACTATCTAAATTATCTATGGAAAATAGAGAAAGGAAAAAATTTAAAGTGTTATCTCTTGTTCTAACATTTTTAATTATTTTCAAAATACAAAAATAAAATAAATTAAAGTTTGAGATGTAAGTTACTAACAACTTTTCTCGCTTATCTGAAGCAAGAAATATTTATTCAAGTGTCACAATGGCTGGTGAAACAAGATTTTTGTACGTTAGCATATATGCCAATATATATATATTATATGTTATTAAAGATTTTGATTGGTAATAATTGGCATATACTAATTAAAAACTTCCTATGTCGATCCCTGATATGACTACTGATTGACTAATAAATAACCAATGACCTACTTGTCCAAAAATAGAAATAAGAAATTTATAAATAATAAAAACAATTACACAAGCATAGGAAAAGTCTAGATTTTGATCAGCAAGTTACACAACTATTTATATTAATTTTATAATAATATTCAATTGATTTACGATCGTTCTTATGACAAGTCACTAAAATAACTAAATGATTGGTAATGAAATTTCGCAGGTATATTCTTTCAAGTCCTTTCTTTCATTTGCACACATTTGATCTCACCTGATCTCACTGCTACTGAAGTTTATATAGAAAGTATTTTTTATATTAATATACTAAAATCGTATGGAAAAAAATACTTAAAAACTTATTATATAACTTCTATTAAATTTTTTAATCATTTTTGCACGAAAAAATTATTTTATTTGTTTATTAAAATTTATTATAGAATTATTAATACACCATATATTATCAAGTATTAATATTATTAAGTGCCATTACAAACTTTGTATGTATATCTTGATTTCTATTTGTTTCTTTATTATCTGTTATCTCATCATCTAATGAAACTTCTTCACATTCATCTATTTCTTCTGAAGTTAAAACATTTGAACCCTTTTCTAATCAATTTAAAAAAGATTTCACATTACTATAAATTTCATGTTTATAGTATTCCTCACAATATCGACAACTATATTCAACCTTTTGATAACATTCAAAGTGATAACCATGTCTACAGATTAATACCTCACTATTATCAAGTTTTTTGTGACAAAGATCACACTCATCAAGTGATGGAGGTACACTAGTACTATAACCTGTTGGAAGACATCTTGAATCAACTATTTCTCCTAATGTAATTAATTTACATTCTATTTT
Organism: Diversispora eburnea; assembly: GCA_910592015.1. Lineage (NCBI taxonomy): Eukaryota > Fungi > Glomeromycota > Glomeromycetes > Diversisporales > Diversisporaceae > Diversispora > Diversispora eburnea. Next base: position 9,817 of record CAJVPK010001040.1, on the reverse strand, counting down.
TTTTTTTTTTTTTTTGTAATTTACTTTTTTCACAATTATTAAAAATTTCTTGAAAATAATTTAATAAAAATAATACTGTTTTTTCAGTAAGTAAATTTAATGATGATAACTTGTAAGGATAAGCTTTTGTTTTTTCAAAAATATCTTTAAGTTCACAATGGTTACGGGTATCTATAAATATTAAAATTAATATAATATTAATAATATTACAAATTAATAATGTAAGTAATTTAAAATTTTACCTATTACATAAGCTTGTTTTATAATATTATTTATATTATTGTTTGGTGATGTATGTGCTCTAATTTTACTATGTATGTTTTCAACATAATAATCATTAAAATTGATTAAAAATAATTTTATAACTTCTGCAAAGGGATGTTTGACATCTTGCCAATAAAAAACATCTGAAAGAAAAGCCAATGGTGCTTTATTATAATTATGTCTTTTTCAACAAAGAGCAAATGTCCAAATTCTGAAAATAGTTTTTATATATTCTTCAAATGATCCAGATCTGAAAAGAGTAGCATAAATATCTAATGTTGCAGATATTATATTATCTAATAAATCAATTATCATTCTATATTCAATGTCTTTATTAATTCCAAATTTTGTTAAAACTATATTTCGTATTTTATTCCAACCATTATAAGCCAGGTCAAGAAGCAAATTAATTCTCCATGGTTTTGGCTTTTTTGCTAATACTTTTTTTTTCCAAATACAAAATGAAAGAGTTTTTCAAAAAATGAATGATATATTAATATAACATGTTTTCTGCTATTAAGTGAAACATGTAATGGTCCCAAAATAGGAATAAAAGAATTAATTCCATCTGGTATTATATATTGTGAATTTGTTTTATGCAAATTTGTTATTGCTTTTCTAACAAACAACTGTCCTGGCCAATCTGCTACCAATGGGGCTATTCTATTACATAAATGTCCAGTATCTTTATCAATATCCAATATCATTTGTAATGCCATTATATAATCATTCATTGAATGCAGGTTTTTTTCTTGAAGTCCAATTAATCGTACTTTTTTCATTGAACGTTCTTCTTTTCTTTCTGCAATTGCATCATCATAGCAATGTACAGTAAGTAATTCAATTTGATCAAAATTATTAAAATTTGACTTTCCATTTGTAACCTATTGTTTTTTACGGTTGGTGTAGGCAATATCAAATATTCCATGATATTCATTTATTAATCGAAAACAAATATTACTAGTATCGATATTTACTGGATTGTGTACTGGTATATTGTTAAATACAATAGGTATAGGTGCACATGCAGAGACTTGCTTACAAATGCAAGTAGCCATGTGTTTTGCTGTAGATAAAGTTACATTATCAGGACGTCTTTTTTCATGAATATTATGGTAATCGTCCAAATTATAAATGTACAAGTAATTGTTCTAATTGATAAATTAAAATTAATATTAAATTTTATTAAAAAAAAATTAAAATTTTATTATTATTATTACTTGTTCTCTAAAGAACTCTCTAATTTTTAAAGGATGTTCATTTGCAAGTTTTCTTTTGAAATTATTAACTGTTGTATAATATGCAGAAAGTTCAATACTATTCATTGTATCAATTGCAGTACGTGTTGTATCTGATGCTGACAAATAAAATCCAATTTCTAACTTAAGGTCATTAGCAAACTTGTTTCGCAATCCTGCCATAATGTAACATAGACTTACAATTGTTTTTTGTGCTTCAATCTTATTGTGTTCAGATCTTCGATTAGGAATTAATGCCTTCATTAATTTATTGAAAAAAACTTCTAAACGTGGCTCAGCTTTTACAATCATTTGTTGAAAACGGAAGGGGTCAAGCTCTATATTACCACGTTGTACATACAAAACTTTTGTAAGCATAGCAATTTGCTTAACAAAAGAATAATTTTTTGGTTCTATAAAATAAAAAAAAAGTTAAACAAATGATTTTACATTAAAAATACATATAAATAATTAATATTACCTGGTGTTCTTGGTTTCTGACCACGAACGGGTTCAACTATTCGCAAATAATGGAGATAACATAATTGTTGTCCAATTTTTAAATATGGATAAGTTTTATAAGTTCCTTTTTTTTGAGCTTTACTATATGCTAGAGAAGTAAATTGACGATAACGATCTTGTGGAAGATTACAATTTTGTACAGAGCAAGGACCATAGTTTTTTGGTGCCATAATGTGTAAAGGTTGTTTTGTAAACTTTAAGTGTAATCGTATAAAAAATATTTAATCAGATCGCGGTCAATAACGACCAATCACGATCAACCACAACAAATCACGATATTGTTGATCACAGCCAATAAAAACAAACTTTCTCTATGCTAATTACACATGAGAAGTTGGAAGAATTTCATTGGAAGCACATTTGAACATCCCATCAGTTTATCTTAGTTTATCTATCCCCATATAAAGATAATCAATGCAATCTTCACGTGTAAACTAGGATGGAAATTATTATTAATATATATTAATTGGGAATCCGCATTTTAAATATGAAACGAAACTTTTAAATATAAATGACGTATATATTACAAGTATAAAAATCTGCAATTCTTTTTTTCCTCAACCATAAAAAATGGGTTATTCACAAACAATTACCGAATCAAAACCACGTCCACATGATGGTACCCCTAACGGTGTAGTTATTAACAACCGAAGAATCATCAATGTAACTCATATGATTCCCTATAATCCAAGTATGCAAAATGATCCCGAACAAGAAAAAGATATACAGTGGACTCTGAGAACAAGAAGAGGTCATTCGGCTCTTTACTCGGGTATTCATTCCTTAAGCAGTGAATGGGATAATTACCACGTAGGTTACATAGGTCCAGTTTATGACGTTGAGGAAAAGCCCATCGAATTAAGTCGTTTTACCGATGAGTTCAAAAAAAGTTTGGACGAATTTTTGGCTCAACGCAAGGTAATACCAGTTTGGCTAGAGGATTCTGAACACCATGGTCATTACGAAGGATTTTGCAAGACTGGTAAGTGCATAAAATAATATTATATTCGAATAACCTAATTCGTCTAACTAATTTTTATTTTTATTTTTTTTTAGTATTATGGCCATTATTCCATTATATTTTATGGGAAGCCGCGACTGATGGTCGTGTAGAAAAAAATAATTGGGAACAATATGTTAAAGTGAATTCAAGATTCGCCGACAGGATTGCGGAGATCTATCGACCCGGTGATTTAAGTATGTCTTATTCTTTAATTCCGCAGTTCCCTTTTAAAAATCCAAACCTTTTCATAAAAAAATAATAATATAGTTTGGATTCATGATTACCATCTATTGTTGGTACCTCAAATGTTACGTGAAAAATTACCAAATGCCACAATCGGTTTATTCATTCATGCTCCTTTCCCGAGTTCTGAAATCTTTCGATGTTTGCCAAGTATGTATATTCAATATTACTACTTTACATTATTATTTTTTTGATATAAAACCGGTTTATGATTTTTTAATATATTATAAAGAGCGAAAGGAGGTATTGAATGGTATGTTGGGCGCTAATCAGATAGGATTTCAGGTATTTAAACATTTATCAGTAAAGAGTATCTTTTCATTATTTCGAGTAATGTTGCATTGATCCTTTAATAACAATAATAACAATAATTAATTTAATAGACATATTCATATGCGCGACACTTTACTAGCAATTGTACGCGTATTCTTGGATATGAATCTACTCCGGGTGGTGTTGATTGTCAGGGTTCATTGGTTTCAATTGCCCCATTCCCGATTGGTATTGATACCGGACGAATCGAAAAACAAAAGTATATTCTATTTAATCAAAATTCATTTATTTTTACATTGTTCAATTAATTTTAATTAACATTCTCTATATCCGATTTATAATAGAAATACACCCGAGGTTGTGTCAAAAATGACTGCAATCAGAGAGATGTATCCAGGAAAGAAGATCATTGTTGGTAGAGATAAATTGGATTTGGTCAAAGGTGTGATTCAAAAGTTGCGTGCATTTGATAAATTCTTGTCGTTATATCCTGAATGGCAAAATAAAGTAATTTCTTTATTATCGATATCTATTCTATTACTTTAATTCATTTTTAAATTTATTGTCATATACAATTGATATTACATTAATTGCAACATTTTAGGTTGTACTTATTCAAGTCACATCTCCTGCATTAACCGAATCGCCAAAACTTGAACATAAGGTTGCCGAACTCATTGCTCACATAAATGCAACATATGGATCGCTAGAGTTTTCTCCAGCTCATCATTATCACAACAATATCGATCAAGATGATTATTTTGCACTGTTAAGTGTAGCTGATATAGGTTTGATTACTTCAGTACGGGATGGAATGAACACTACTTCATTGGAATATATAATGTGTCAGCAAGAAAATTATGGACCATTGATCCTGAGTGAATTCACAGGAATGGCTGGTTCATTAGGAGCTGCGATTATGGTAAATCCTTGGGATTATACAGGTGTTGCTAAAGCTATCAACGACGCTCTCCTGTTACCTATTGAAGAGAAACGGGCTAAACATATGGTATTTTTTTAAAAAAAAAATTATCGAGACAATTCTAATAATAAAAAGAATAATCGAAGAATTATCTTCTTATTCATTACTCTAATTCCATTACACGCCTACACATTATATTAGCAATTGTTAAAGCATGTAACAAAACATACTGCTCAATTTTGGGCACAATCATTTGTCAAAGATCTTTTAGCCACCATTGATCATCAAGTCATGACCAGTATTACACCACAATTGGATAAAGACTTATTATTGAAAAAATACAAATCCTCCAGTAAAAGATTGTTACTTTTCGATTATGATGTATTAAATATTTTAATTTAATAGTTGGGAGCTATTAGTAAATCGTATATATCCAATAAATATACTTTATTAACATTTTTTTTTATAAAGGGTACACTTACACCAATCGTAAGAACTCCAAGCCAAGCAATACCGCCACCAAATATGCTTGAAGCGTTACGAGAACTTTCTGATGATCCAAATAATACAATATGGATAGTTTCAGGACGCGATCAAGAAACATTGGAGGAGTGGCTAGGAAGTGTTAAGAAACTTGGGTTCAGGTAATTTTCAATTTATTGATCGTATTCGTATTAGAAATATTAGGATATTTAAAATATTTTTTTTACGTTTTTACAAAATCTAAAAATATTATACAGCGCCGAACATGGTAGCTTTTTAAAATATCCAGAGAGTGATAAATGGATTAATCTCACTGAAGATATAGATATGACATGGAAGAATGATGTTGATGAGATATTCACATATTTTACGGAACGTACTCAAGGTTCATTTATTGAGCGTAAACGATCATCTATCACATGGCATTATCGTAAAGCGGATCCTGAATATGGGTAAGTATTTTTCATAGTCCCGGTTCGAACTATTTTAGACATAATATATGTCTTATAAAATCACTTTTTTTTATTAGAGCATTCCAAGCTAAAGAATGTCAAAATCATCTTGAAAGTGCAATTTTACCCAAATTGCCGGTAGAAATTTTAACTGGGAAGAAAAATTTGGAAGTTCGTCCGACATTTATTAATAAGGTATTTAAAAAGAATACAGATTGAGTATAATTTTATATTTTATTTGATTGTTTCTAAATCTTTATTCTCATCCAAACAGGGAGAAGTTGTCAAACGTTTATTGTCCAATATGCCCGAATTGGATTTTATATTTTGTGCGGGAGATGATCGAACTGATGAAGATATGTTCAAAGCATTAAGGAAATCCGAATTTCCTGACGACTCTTACTTCTGTGTCACCATAGGAGCCGCCAATAAGAAAACATTAGCAGGGTGGCATGTATTATCATCGGAGGAAGTTATAAACACAATGCGACAGATGGTTGATGCTGGAAGATCACTTATTGAATAGAGAATTTTTTTCAAGTATATAGTTATAATATTTAATGCTTACAATTTAAAAATAATACGTTCTTATAAAAAAGAAATTTCCTATGTTTATTGCCTATAATCCTATAATATTTCTTTGAAAATAAGAAAGAAATGCTAATTTAAGCAACACAGTCAAATACGCAGTAAAAATATAAGAAATCCAATTGATAATTTGTAGCATTATCCTCTTTTCGCTTATTGATATATACAAAAGTGTATTATTTATTATTGTTCATATGAATTATTAAATTTCTGGTCACCAGTGTTTCTCTGTCCCTCATGTGATAGTGACCCAATGAAAGCGTTTCTTATTTTTAGATTATTGGATAATTTTAGATTATGCTCCGGACTTGTAGTACGTTTCCTAGTATACTTTAAAAAATTTAATAGATCATGACAAAATATAAACTACTTATTTGTATTTTTCTTTACTTAATTTTAATTTTTTATTTTTTTCCAAAATATTGACAAAATCCAAATTAGCTGTAGATCATTTTTCTCCTACAGAAAAATCAAACATTTGTAATAAAAGATACCACTAGTATTTAGTTTATAGAACAAATCCTTTTTACAGGTTGAATGTAGTAGATCACAGTGTCAGGTTTTCCTGTAATGCTCCTAATGACTTGAATGATCTGATGTTACAGAAATAAAATATTATCTTGTAGTCAAAACTAGAGTTTTCAAAATATCTTAATAAAAAATCACTACCTGTTGCATAAATTGTGAACAAAGTCAAAAAATATAATTTTTATCAATGTCCTTTTTAAGTCATCTTCCAAGGATCCATAATGCTCCAGGACCATCTGCATTACTGAAAGTTTCTTCAATAGATATCCTTTCCAAGTCATCTTCTAAGAATCCACCATCTTGAACAGATGTTTTGAAACCATCTTCTTCACTAGGAGATTCACTGGACTCATTTTCAATTTCCAAATAGGCAAAGAGTTTTTCTTCTAACTCTTCTACTTCAAATTCTTCATCACTTTCTGTATCAGATTCAGTTCCACTTTCTTCTTGTTCTTTTAGTCTTTTACAATTACCAGTCTATCACTTTCAAGAGGTTGGAAAAAAAGTTTTCTGAATTCTACTAGTATCTTTATCTTCTGGCACAGGTCAAATACAAAAGATATACCATACCAAAAAGGAATTCTGATTTTAGCTAATTTATAATATAGAATGCAATAGGACAGTTGATTTTTATCAATTTTTAGCTAATCTATAGTATAGGAATCACCATTCGGTACAGTGATTCTTTTGTATTTGACTATTTAAAGAATAATCATTTTGAAATTGTTAGCAGGTATTTCTTGAAAAAAAAAACTCTTTCTTGTTTATCAAATTTTGAGTAAAATCCACAGCAAAATTTAAGCAAAAAAGATTTTGTTTTATTTTAGTTTGAATAATAATCAACCATGTTATACTTGATATGGGTGATAAACCTTTTGAGAGATCCAGGAGAACTGGTGCAAACTATACCAGGCCTAATGTTATTTCTTTATCAAATAAAAACAAATTTAAATTTAATCTTATCAACAAGAAAGTTAAGTTTTTAAATAAAAACATGACAGGAAAAATACAACTGCAAGTATAGAATCAACAGAAGAATATTGAAAAGTAAACTAGTTTTTCAAGTTACAATTTTATTAAAAGATAATAACAAAGATACAAATAATAACCAAACTATTGAAGAAATGATGAACATGGAAGAAATGTAGAAAATAATGAATTAAATAAAAATTAAGAAATCAATGAAGAATTAAATAAAAATCAAGAAATCAATGATACAACTGACTAGATAAAAGTAGGAAGTAATAAAAGTAAAGAAAAAGGCAAAGAGAAAGAATTGATTAATGAAGAAAACACAAATAAACAAGAAAAGATAGAATCAATCACCTTCTTCGAGACTGAGAATAATTATCAAACTGGTTGGCGTAGCTCTCTAGATGCAAAAAAAATATATAATTTAAACTATAACAGAAAAAATTTTGAAAAAAATTTAAATGAGAAATTGGAAAAAATCAAATTAATCTTGAAACAACAGTTTGTAATAATCAAAGTATAAACTGAAATATTTAACAACAATAAAATAATTGCAACCTATTATGACAATGAAAAAGAAATGGAAAAAAGAAAAAAATATGATATGAGTAAACATGTATCACTGGTTAAAATAGGAAATATTGGACACCTATTATATACCTATTAGGAACCCAATAGGCATATGATAAATATCTGATATTAACAATTATGTAATATATCAGACACCCAATTGGTAAGGTCGAAATGCAGAAGTTCGGACTATATATGTTTTCAAAATTGGTTTTGGATTTTTGAGGTATTTCAACTTTTTGAAATTTATGTAGAATTTATTATCCAGTTTATACATGTTCCCAAAATTGATTTTGGATTTTTGAGGTATTTCGACTTTTTGAGATTTATGCAAAATCTATTTTATATATGGAAGTAAAAAAAGTACTTAGTTATATGTATCTTTAATCAAAGAATAAATTTGGGTGGTCGAAAAATTTCAGGTTTTAAGTAAAATAATTTTGTCTTCTATGAAAAACTATTTCAACTTTTTTCTCCGAAATTGCAATTTCGAGGCCCCAAAATAATTTTGCGTGCAAGTATAATCCAGTTATATATATATTTAATCAAAGAATAAATCTGGGTGGTTAAAAAATTTAGGTTTTAAGTAAAATAATTTCGTCTTTTATGAAAAACTATTTTGACTTTTTTTTTCAAAATTGCAATTTCAAAATTTCAAAATAATTTTGTATACAAGTATAATTTAAGCACTTATTGGGCCCATATCAATTTCATTACGGATATTAATATTTTGACATTTTATTTAAATTCATTATTCATATATCGGGTACCTAATTTTATTTATTTTTTTTATTAGGTACATATCTTTTATAAATTAGCCATAGTATATTTCTATATATCAGATACAATATATCTCTGTGTATTGGGTAGTTTTTTTCTCTCTATTGAATATCTATCAGTACCTTTTATTTATATATATATATTTTCACTTCTTTTTTATTTACAAATAATTATAATTTTAGTTTATTATAAAAAAAGATAATAAAATGAAATAAATTTATTATAAAAAATATAAAATGAAATATATTATATATACTATGTAAAATGTTTATATTTAAATCTATCTAATTATTTTTTTGATTTTTTTTTTTGAATTTTTTTTTTTTTCTTTTTCTTTTTGTTTCCTTTTTTTACTACTAGTTTCTACTTCATGATTATTATTATTATCTTTTCATTTTCTTTTTTTACTACTTGTTCTTATTTCATGATCATTATTGTCATTACTATTATTATTACCATTATCTTGGTTAGTAATATCTAGATCATAGATCAGAATAATTCTATTTTTCCACTTTAATTTTCTAAGTGCTACTATATTTAACATTCAAATTGAAGTGTTTTTTGATATTTCTACTTCTGTTAGTATATGTTGTAAAGATCTGATTTTAATTTTTGATACTTTTAACAGTTTGTACATAATATCGATTATTAGGTCAATTCTTTTGTGCAGTAACTTTTTTAACTATAAAATATTATTTATTAATATCATATCTAATAAATATAAAAATATCATTACCATTGATCTACTTACTGAATCAGATTCTACCATTTATCTTTAATAAAAATTGATATTATTGTTTTACATAAGCAAGTAGCAGTGATAGTAGTGGTGGCAGTAGTGGAGATAGCGGCATCTGTAGTAGCATTAATTCTATTTTTACTATTACTACTACTATTATTATTCACTGGTCGAAAATTGATAAAACATACACATATCGGGTACCCGATATGTGCATGGTGTGTCCCTAATATCGGGCAT
>CAJVPK010001039.1:0-16649 GCA_910592015.1 Diversispora eburnea | reverse complement strand
AAAGTGATGTTAGCATCGGGATAACATTTTATAATGATTGAAGCAAATCTATCGTGATTACGTATCACCTCTTCTTCGATACTTCTCCAAACTACTTGTAATAAACCTTCTTCTTCGGTGAAATGTTTATCAACTCTTTTGTATAATGATTCAAGACCTTTTTTGATCTTTTTTTTTTTTAATGAGAGAATATTATGTAAATATATAATAAATATGTGATAATTATAAATGAATTAATAATAATAATAACAATAATAATAATAACTTACTTCTTTTCCAGGATATGAAGATACAATCTTCTTCAAAGCAACTTTATTATATTGAAGTCGAAATCCAACTTCTTCAGGTGCAGCGGTTGTCCTTAGTAAACTTTCTATACCTTCAAAAAATTCCTAATATAATATAATATAATATAATATAATGATTAATATAATGATTAATATAATGATTAATATAATAAATAAATAAAAATAATAATAATACATTGATATTATAAGATATTATAAGACATACCAATAATTTACCAAAAGGTTTTCTAATAACGGATTTAGCATAAGCTTCTAAATGTTTATCATAAGAACTTCGAGCAGATCTCATGAATGGTTCTAAGGCCATAATTTTACGAGTACGAATTTCACTATAAAAATGATGCATATTTTCTAAAGTTATGATATGAGCATTTAATTGTTCTTTATCATCCGCCGAGGTTGGTAAGAATTCATCAGCATCCTTTGCTATCGCATCTAAACTTTCGAACATCGTCTTGACAATTCTTTCATAACCTCTATTAACTGTTCGACGGATTTCTAGTAGATCGGCGGATTTCATAGAGTGTTCAATGCGTTCTACAAATCTCTATTTATATATCATTATAATATATTATTATATATCATTGTAATATATCATCGTAATATATGTATATGTATACTCACCGGAAATATTCGAATGAATATTACTATACCCTTTCGTTTTTTCGAAGTAACTTTTGTATCCTCGATAGCTCGAAGTTGATCATTCTATTTTAATAATAAATAAATATATGATATGATTAAATAATACCATAACATAAGATATATAAGATATATAATATAAGATATAAGATATAAAATATGAGTGAATTTATTATACTTACAATAAATCTTTCAAAAATTTCCAAACAATTTTTTCTCACATTTTGTAATATTCTAACTACTTGATCTTGACCTCGCTTTTCATATTCTTGCATATGTTTTTCTAAAGATACAATCATTCCTACCACTTGTCTAAATATAATAATAATAATAATAATAATAATAATAATAATAATAATAATAATATGAGATAATATAAATAATTTATAATATATAATAATATATAATAATGTATAATAATGTATAATTTACACAGTGTCATGCTTGCAACCATAACTGACAAAAATAGATAATTCATCCGGTAGAAAACCAAATAACTTTTCCATATGTTCACTAAAAAATAACAATAATAATGATATTAATATTATAAAATTCAATTATAATTAATCAATTATCACTTCACTATTCATCATTATCTATTACTTACGGTAATTTATGAGAATTAAGATCATTACTATCTTCTTCAGCATCTAAATCTTTAATAAAAGCTTCTTCTGGTGAAACTAATTTGGATCCTTTCTTTGAAAGATGAAAAAAACTTGAAATAAAATTTTGTTCATTGGCCACTAAAGGAATTATAGTTTGTAGGCAATGATCAAATGACTATATGCGTGTATGTGTGAAAAGAATGATTAGTTTATATAATAATAATATTTATTTAATTTATATAATAATATTATAATTATTTAATTTATATAAAAAATATTTATTTATATTTAATTTATTTAATAATATTATTAAATTACCTCTTCAGGTGGAAATTTTCCTCCGCCATCTTTAACTTCCCAAGATGGTTTTGCATTATCAAATGATAACCAATTACCGTAATTTAAACTTGTTCGATGAGTATGTGCTAATGCTGCGTCACTAAAAGCTATTATTATAAATTAAGTATATTATATGATTCCATATATGATTATATATTATTAACAATAAAATTAATAATAAAATCATTAATAATTTACCATAAGTATTTTCTCCGGATAATTCTCTTTTTGCCAACATTTGTCTCATCTGTTGTAAATAATCTTTAGTTTCTTTTTTATAAACTTTTTCTTTTGATGTCACATAAATTGATTGTATTTCTAAATGTCGTTTGGGATCCATCTCTTTCATCCATTTTGATAATCCTTGATATTTATGTAAAGATTCTGTGATATGTTCATGACTTTGAATCGTAAGATTATTATGCCTAGCTCCTCGACTTTTATCATTCATTAAAGTTTCTGCCTAGAATTATTATGAATCATCGAATTATCATGAATTATTTATTATGAATTATTAATCATAATCATAATCATTAAATCATTTAATCATCAAATGAAGTACAATGTATTTACCTGATATTGAAAAATGGATGTCATATATTCATATAAACGTGAACAAAAATTGGTACAATGAAATTTATATAATTCTAATTTTTCTTGAACTACTTTCATTTCGCGTGTTGCTATTAAAATGAATAAATTAATAAATATATATTATCAATATATTATCAATATAAATATATATTATATAAATATATTTTCATTATCAAATATGAACACAAACCATCATCAAATGGAGTTTCCAAGACATTCTTTAATTGAATAGCTGCTTGTTCAATATTTTGAACACCTTGAGGTGTATCCATTGATTCATGTATTAATATTTGGATAATATGATCAGGAAGTGTGATTGATTGCTAATATGAAATAAATCAAAATAAATTAAAATAAATTAAAATAAATAAATTAAATAAATCAAATAATTAAATAATTAAATAAATTAAATAAATTTAAAATAAATTAAATAAATTTAAAAATAAATTAAATAAATTTAAAAATAAATTAATAAATTTAAAAATAAATTAATTAAAAAATAAATTAATAAATTTAAAATTGAATAATTAAATAATTGAATAATTAAATAATTGAATAATTGAATTGAAATAAATTACCATCAGACGATCAAGTTCAGATAACAAAGCCTTTTGATTAGCTGTTTGTACTTGTAAACCTCGATTTTGTGATTCTATATGATGAATATCATCATCTCCCATTGTCTATATAATTATACATTAATTTATTGTATTATTATTATTATTATTATTATTATTATTATTATTATTATTATTATTATTATTATTATTATTATTATTATTATTAGTTGTTAAATATTAACTCACATTCAATTCAGCAGTATATAATGAGAGCCATTGATCCATATTATCCAATTCAGCAATAGCTTTATCAATTTGTCCAATAAGTGAATGAATACGATCATCTGATTCTACTATAGCATGAATATTTGCCTAAAATTATTATAATTATTATTATATTATTGAATTCTAATTATTCGATCATAAATAATAATAATGACATATTATTATTATTATTATTATTATTATTATTATTATAATATATATATAAAACTTACAGCTTCCAATGCCGCCAATTCGTTTAATAATCTTTCTTCTAATGCAGCCGCATTTCCACTTCCTTTCCAATCAAAATCATTAAGAAGTTCTGAAACATTTATAAGAGAAATTTCTTCTTGCTTGAAATCTAAAATTACATAAATAATAAATAATAAATAATAATAAATAATAAATAATAATAAATAATAAATAACGATAAATAAATAATGAATATCACATTTTTTTTAAAAAAATAAAAAAATTTTGTATATATACCATCATTATTATCTATATTATTTATTATGTTGTTTTTATTATTAGTGTAATTATTATTAAAATTATTATTAATATTAATATTAATATTATTATTATTATTACTATTATTATTACTACTGACGCCGATACCAGAAATACCGGAGATACCGATTGCACCATCACTCACACTCATGCTACTTGTTACGCTAACTCCATTTACTATATTCACTCTATCATTCACACTTCCGACACCATTATTATTAATAATATTATTATTAATATTATTATTAATATTATTATTAATATTATTAATATTATTATTGTTATTATTATTATAACTGCCTCCACCACCACCACCAGCAGTAACAGCAGCGGTACTACTAACAGCGCCGACAACAGAACCAATTGAAGCATTAGTTGAGGGTGAAAATGTATGATTCGCTCGTAAATTTTTTTGAACTCCCACCATATTTTGAACCGCATGTACCACATTTCGTAAATTTGTTGTTGATTTATTTTTAATACGACGTTCTTGTATACTATTATTATTATTGTTATTAATATTAATATTAATATTATTATTATTATCCATGTTGATATTATTGTTCATATTAATCACGTTCAAGTTGTTATTATTGATACTATTATTACTATTATTATTATTATTATAAATTAGATTATTATTATTATTATTATTATTGCTATTGTAATTATTATTGTTATTGTAATTATTATTAACATTATTATTATTATTATTATTATTGTTAACATTTTCATTTTCAATATAAAATGTTGGAAATGTTGGTGTCGTTGTTTCAACTAAAATAAAATAAATAAATAAATAAATTAAAATTAATAAATATAGAAATTAATAAATATAAAAAAAAATAATAAACAATTAATAAACACACAATTAATAAAAGAAAAACAATTAATAAACACACAATTTAATTAAACAATAAATCATAATCTTAAATAAATAAAAATGACATAATAAAAAAATAAAAATAATTACTTGAATACCTAAACTATCATCAAAATTAATCAATTTTGGTAACCGTTTCGTATGCTTTTGATAAACTTTCACCAGTGTCCCCAGAAATATACTTTTTTCTCGTTGTTTATCCGCTGTCCAAAAATATGACTTATTCATCGTTAAAATAAAAGCTTGAGACTAAATATAGAAATATATGCATAAAATATGTGATGTATGTACTATGTGAAGCTTGTGATGTATGAATAATGAAATTTAAACTTACATCAAGAACTTCAATACACTTGATATCTTCCAATGGCCATGTTTTACCAATGGAGAATGTATTATTGGCATTTCTTTTGGCTTTATGTATTCTTATTTTTCCATTTCGTCTAACTAATGATAAAAATAATATAAATTATTATTATTAATTAATTATTAAATTATTATTATTATTAAATTAATTATTATTAATTATTAAATTATTATTATTAAATTATTATTATTATTAAATTAATTATTATTAATTATTAAATTATTATTATTATTTATTAATTAATTAACAATAATTAATTGACAATAATTAAATAAAATAAAAAAAATAAAAAAAAAATAAAAATCAACTCACTTGAAATAATCAAATATCTTGTCTTTCTTTCTATCTTTAAAGTTCCCCTTCTACCAATAGTACCAGGACGGTCTGCAGTAGGTGAAGCTCCCGTTCCTGAAACATCTTCCGCTACTTTTAAATATGTTATTAACGACTCATTTGATACACCATGAACTATTATTAAAAGTAGATTAATTAAAATAATTGATTAGAAAATAATAATGTAATTAAAATAATTAAAAAAATTAAATAATTAAAAATAATTATTAAATAATTAAAATAAAATAATTAAAACAATGTAACTATAAAATTTTCGATAAACGTTATTTCAATCGTTTTATATCCAAAAAAAATAAAAGAGTAAAAGAATTAAAGAATATATTACATAATAGTATTCACATACCTCCTGAGTTGGAATCTTCGGTTATATCCGAGAAGAGTGAATTTATAATTAACTGTCTAATGGGATCTGGTGAAGGTTCGGCCATCACTTTAATTTTATAACGTATTTTTAATAAATAATAAAATATTATATAAACTTAGTATTGCGACTAAATATGTATATATAAATATATTTTTTTAGATAAATGATAATATTCCATAAGTCAATTTTTGATGAAATAAAAAAAAAATAATCACAAGTATAAAAAAAAATACTACTAAAATTCCAGAAATTTTCTATATTTGGGACTGTACAAATTAGGGTTGTACATTTTACGTCCAAGAGCTGTCCAAGGTCCGCGTCCGCACCTTCCGTACCCTTAACTAATTTATAAATGTATATTTAAATATATATAAAAATCAATTCTAACAAACTTTAATTAATAGTTCAAGACAGATTTTTATAATAAAATTTTGTGTTATTTAAAAAAAAAAAAGTAATTTTTTGTCTAAGCGGTGCCTCTTGAAAGATAAATTTTCCCAAAGATGAAAGGCTATGTATAACAGGAATCCAGTAATTTTTGAATAAAGAAAGTAATTTTACTTTGCCCCACCACGAAAATAGAATAAGTAGTATGTAGTATGATACAAGTACAAGTCAAAATACTTTTCACATTTTTTTTTAAAAAAAATTGATTAATAATATTAAAATCTTGAATATTAATATTTTCTAAAGAATTAGTTAACTATTTAATTTGATTATTAAAGTTATTAAGAAACATATATACTTAAAAAAATTGTATTTTTCATGCATTTTTATTTCTTTATGATATTTCATACATTTTTATTTCTTTGTGATATTTAAACAATTTTATATTAAACCTTTCCATTGCATTGGAGTTTACATTCTTTGTCTCCCCTATTCAAAAAACTTTTTAGAATTGATTCAATTAAAAAAGATATGCATATTCCTTCATTTTTGATTCATTTCTTGTAGATTGTAAATAATAAAATTTGACTGTTTCATCCAACGTTTATTAGATAAATCGGTATTTGAAATTTTTTTTTAAGTTGGCAATTCTGATGAAAATCAATTTTGAAAATATTTGTATGATAATCTTGGATCACGTGAACCAATGTTTCGAGAATTTCAAATATAAATTTTTATTTATTAAAAAATATTATGTATATCTAAAAAAACTATCACGAATAATACAAATAATAAAATAATAGAATAATAATTATAAAGAATAATTATAAAGAATAATAGAAAGAATAATATAAGTATAGAAGAATAATTATAAAGAATAATAAAATCATGTGAAAAGTAAGTACTGGTAAAAAACAAAATCTAAAAACTAAAATACAAGAAAAAAAAAACATTAAGAATTATATAATTATTTATATTTATATATATATATATATACGTATTTTGAAATTACAAAAATATTATTGTTATTATTATTATTAAAAGTAGAAGGTTTGGAAATCATATATAAAACGTAATAATAATGAGAAATGATAAAGGGAGATCATTCACTCGAGGGAAATTAGAGAAATCATTTATTAGAAAATAACTATTCGTAATAGATTAAACAACAATGCCGTCAAAGATTATTGACATATTTGTTATCCACATTACTTTGAAAGAGAAAATTTTATTCCGTGACTTTCCGTGGATTCAGATAATTCTGATATTGTTTTTTGCAAAAGATTCCATTCATCATTTCTTGGTTTAGATAGCTAAAATTTAAAAAATTAAATTAAATTAAATTAAATTAAATTAAATTATTTTTTAAAAAAAAAGAAAGAAAAATTAAAAATTAAAATATTTACCTCGCCTATATCATAGATATGAACTCTACCATCTGATGATCCAATGGCCGTTCTTCGTCCTTCATTATCCCATTGAATTTTATTTAAAGCTTTACCTTGTCCCACTTGCGTGCTCACAATTGGTACCTATCACAATTAATTATACATTCACAATTAAATAAATATAAATATATATATATATATTTTAATTTTTTTCGATGATTTAAAAAATGATGATCAATAATTACCTCCTTGTCAACATTCAAATTCCATACAGAAAATTTACCGGTTCCGTCGACAGAAGAAAAAAGAGCCGGGTGACAAGGTGACCATTTAACGTCATATACATAATCATCAGCTTCATCGAAAGAATGTAAAGGTAATATATTCTGGATCGATGTTGAAGGTTTTGAAATTGACTAAATAATGATAATAATAAATTAAATTAAATTAAATTAAATTAATGATTTTTTTTTTTAAAAAAAAAATTAAAATCAAAAGAAAGAGAAAGGGAGATTTTAACTTACTTTGGCTCTCCATAATTTTATAGTCCAATCTACTGATGAAGTCAAATATAAATCCGAAAAATCAACTGGACCAAATAATGGATGGAAATGAAGGCCAGTAATTGGTCCACAATGTCCTTTGTAAAAATCATATGGATTTATACCGGCTTTACTATAAATAAATTTATATAAAATAAATTTGAAAGATGAATTTAAATAAGGAATTTAAATAACGAATTCAGTAATAATAAGAATAATAATAATTTATATTATTTACCCGCCAGCTCGTCCATATCGATTAGCTTGATAAACATTTCCTTCTTCCGTACCAACCCAAAATGCAGCAGTTTCATTATCAGGAAAGCCAAGCGCGGTAACAGAAACTTCTTCAGTTTTATTATGTTCCGCAAAAACTAATTCTAAATGTTCCTAATAATCATATTAATAAAACGAAATAAATAATAATAATTAAATAATAAATAAAAACAAATAAATAATAAATAAATAAAAAACAAATAAATAAAAAACAAATAAATAATAATGAATAAATAAATAATAAAAAAAAAATGATAAATAATTATCATATGAAAATATTTACTTGTGGTTGAACCAACATGTCCAATTGCCAAGAACATACTAAACCATCGGTACTGGCGGTAACGAGATTATGGGCATTTTGGGTACCCACCATCTGCATTGAATATACCGGATGAGTATGTCCATTGGCGGATAAAGGTGATTTGAGAACCGGTAAAGATTTGGCTCGCATATCCCAAAGAACTATTTGACCGGAATATGTACCACCGATAATGATGGTAGGATGAAATTCTGAGAATGACGTTGTAAGTACGTCCGACTATTATATAAATGAATAAATAAATCTTTTTAAAATTTAGATAATTTAGATAGAATAATTTATAATAAAAAGAATTCTATTAATAACCTGAGAATGAAATATATATTCCGGACGTTCCAACAAGCGTAAATTCCAAACTAATACAACACCATCAGGTTCATTCATCGCGATTGGATTCTTATTATATGATGAAACAACAAGTTCTGGATTCTTAAATTGATAAAATAATAATTTAATATTAATAATATTATTAATAATATTATTACCAAATGAATATTGAATATCAATTATTATTTGAATTTTTACCTTACGTGACCAATTTACATCAGTAACAGAACGATTTTTACTCCATCGATCATCGAAAAATGAACATAATAATTTAATACGAGATCCAGATTTCTCATCACTTTAAAAATATATAGTGTGAAATATAGTAAAAAATAAAAAATAATATATTTTAGTTAATATTGAAATCATTATTTATAACGAATAAAGTTATAATAATAAAATAAATAAAATAAAATAAAATAAAATAAAATAAATTAAATTAAATCAAATTAAATTAAATTAAACTAAAATAAAATAGAAAGGTGTTAAAAAAGTTATAAAAAAAGTTATAACAAACCTTACCTCTCAACATCTTTAATGACACTATAATCTTTCATGAAATCATAATTTTCATTAAGTGCTCTCTCCACAATTTTAGTAGAATGATCAATAAATTCGGCGAATTCCAATGAATTGAGGATTTTACTTTTATTTTCATCAGGAATATCTTTATTATTATAATAATAATAATAATAATAATAATAAAGTGATCGAATTCATAAATAACAGGACAATAATAATAATTATTATTATATTAAATATGATGAGTCAAAAAAAATGTACGCAAATTATTTATTCGATCATCACCTTTGAGTTTTTGATTTTTCTTCTTTTCGGCTTCAATTTTCAAACGTCCTTCTTCTAATTCAATTAGTCTTTGTTTTTCTTTTTCTTCTAGTTCTTTTAATATTTTTTCACGAATTTCTCTTTCATTTGGTGGTGGTGGCCCAAATGAATTTTCATTAGTCTGTACTTCTTTATTATATAAAACTATTTCCTAAAATAAATCAATCAATAAATATATCAACATTATTATCATAAATGATCATATTGAATTTAATAAAAAAATTCACGAATGAGAAGATAAGAAAACTAAAGGAGCAAAGAAGAGGAACATAATAAATACCTTTGGCGCAATGTCTAATACAACTGCTTCAAAAGAAACAAATTCTGGAATGAAACGACAACCGTGAGGAGTTGTCACTTGTGGACTATATGTAAATAGATTAAATAAATAGATTAAATAAATAGATTAAATAAATAGATTAAATAAATAAATTAATTAAATTAAATAAAAATTTTATAAAATAAGTCATTGAATTATTAAATTATTAAATTATTAAATTATTAAATTATTAAAATTATTAAAATTATTAAAATTATTAAAATTATTAATAATAATAATGATACCTTTGAGGCACAGAAGAACTCGGAGATGATATAGAAAAATGTGTGGAAATCGAAACAGATGTAGAAGTTGAAACTCTCTCTGAACCTGAACCACCACTTCCCCCATCTGAATCTTCATTCTTGATTGAACGTTCAGTTTGAGTTTGATTTTTATCTTGAAGCAAATTTTTAACGAGATCGTCAATCATCTCCTTACGATTCTTTTAAAACCAAAATGAAAAAACATAATTAAAATTATTTGAATTCGGTATGGTAAAACTTAAAATATGAAGTTGTATATTTGATTACTGGTTTCTCTTTTGTCGCTTCAGATGTCGCATGGCTAAAAACTTGTTTCCGTTCTTCTCTTGCCCGACGAAGTTCGGCAAGTTTTTGTCTTTTCTTTTCTAATTCTTCCTTTCTTCTGTCCATTTCCATTTTTTATTAAATTTAAAATAATAACGTATAATATAATTTTATAATTTATCGTAGAATATATAGATGTATATTTAACTGTCTGAGGCTTTTTTTTTTTTAAGAAAAAAAAAAAATAAAGTTTTTCTTGTGGAAGTTATATCTTGTGTAATTTTAGATCCAACCAGAAGGTAACCAATTGATATGAACTGCGGATAATAAGAAAAGTAAGAATGATAAAAATATAAATAGAGGGATTACTATATCAAGGTCAGAAAATAGCATATAATTGTATATGCATGATGTAAAAGGCTTCAGTTTCCACGTTTCGGATCTTAGATATGTAATAGAAACGGTTAAGGTTCCTATTTCCCATTTACATATTCATTATTATTAGTTAGTTAATATAGATTACATGGATAACCAATATAAATAAATTCAATTTCAATCTTTCAAAAAACATTAAAAAATATTTTAAGCCAACTGTTGTAACCATTTAGAAATAAATAAATTAATAAATAAATAAAGGCTTTCTTTGCCTTAAAGAAATAAGAAAATTATATTACGAAATGTAATGTAACGTAACGTTACTCAATATGAATAGTATCATGTGACATTATTAAAGTATATTTTTACGCACTTGCGAACCCAATTTGGAGTATGAGAAACCATTAAATTGAATTTTATTATTATTATTATTTATTATTATTTACTAAACTAAATTCACTTGCACTGGTGAGTTTGTTAAGTAATAATTATTTATATAGAATAATAATAATAATAATAATAATAATAATAAATGAATCATTAATAATATCAGATATTAATAATTTTCTTTCTGATCTTCAATTGCCAATTGTTCATAATCTTCCAAGTTCCATCCAATATCTGATTTTGTAATTTTATAATGATGAAGTTTTTTTGATAATGTTTTAATTACCTTATCACTGTGTTTTAAAGAAGAAGGAATCAATTAATCATGTGAAAAAAATTATTAGCAATAACAATAATTATAATAACAATAATAATATTATTATTATTACTTACCTAGCTTTAGTTTGACACCAAATACAATAATCATCTAACCATATCTTTGAATAAATGTAATAAACATCGTTATGATCAAAAATATCTTTTAATTCCAATAATACTTTTAATATCGCTCTTCTTCCTAATTTCAGAATGATGTATACATCTTCCAAGCATTTTTTGGATAATTCAAAATTTCGATAATATGGATATGCTAGAGATCTTCGAAATAATGGGATTATTGTTTCATTAAGTTTTCCAAACCTCTGGAAAATGATAAAAAAAATATAAAAAATATTAATATCAATATAAAAAAGAAATATAAAAAATATTATATAAAAATATAAATATAATTATAATTATAATATATATAGAATATATAATAATATCACATAAATTTAGTACTAACTAACTAACTAACTTCAAGACATGATATCGTAGGACTTATTTTTCCTATTGTCCACGCGGATTCCACATTAATTTCACCTTCATATATTCTATTATGATAACTATACGCAAACAATAAATCAACAAGTCCAAAATATATTGATGTCACATTTCGTAAAAGATCTGAAATAAATAAAATAAAATAAAAAAATAAAAAAATAAAAAAATAAATAGATAAATGATTATTATTGAAAAACTTTAATTAATTAAATCAATTAATTAAAAGAAATTTTACTTACATTGTTTATTTGGTAACTTTATCATCTGCTCATTTTCTTTGTTGGTGAATTTATTCAATATTTCATTAATATCATTTTTGATATCATTAATGTCATTAATATCATTTATATCAATTGTGTGATTGTTTTTCTTCATTGATATCACTTCTCCTTCATTTATTTCTTCACATTCTATATCCAAATTCTATTAGGGTAAAGAAGAAAATATTATTATTTAAAGAAATTTCACAATAAATAAATAAATAATAAAACAAATTATTTCATCATCTATTATTTTTATTTACTTTGTTCTGTTGTTGGATTTGTTGAAGTATAATATCCCATTTAGTCTGATAATTTATAACATGTTTCATATCTTGATCACACATAAAATCTGCACTATTCAATAATAATAATAATAATTAATAAGTTTAATAATAATTAATAAAAATAAATTAAATATAAATATAAAAATAAAAATTAAATAATAATTAAATTAAAAATTACATATAGTGATCAGGATTAAATCTTTCATTCTCGGCTTTAATTCGTTCTTGACGACGAGATTCAAGAGTAGAATTCTCCGGATCAGAAATTTCTATGATTTCATTACAAGTTTCTTGCACATGTGTGAAATATCCTGAATACAGTTCATTAAATCCATATTTGGCGGTTCCGATTAAAATATTCTAAATGAATTATTAGATATATATTTTCATTTTTAATTCATCTATTATAAATTATATAAATTGTTATAATAATAATAATAATAATAATAATAATAATAAAAAGGATTACCTTTTCCTCAGGAACTTCCTGAGGTAACTCCCAATCAAAATCATTGGCTATTATTATGTTATTATTATAGTTAATATTATTATGCAGGAAAGAAAAAAATGATTAATAATATTATTATTACCTCTTTCAATTAATTTTAAAATTCTTTTCCCTTCAGAATTATTTTCATCAAATTTAATATTTTCAGATAATTTCTTTGTCAATTCTTCTTCTTCAAGCTCAGTATAATCTACATCATAATCTAAATCATTCTTATTTTTATTTTCATTTTCATTTTCATTTTTACTTTCACCAATAATTTCAATCAAAGGTTTATTATTCTGATCATCATGAATTGTTCGTCTTTTTCGTGGTGCCAAAAGTTTTGTTAATAAATCTAAATCAGGGAATTCCTCTCCGTGATTTTTTTTGGGTATCTCTATAAACATTTCATCTTTATTCATATCATAGGATGCCTTAAAACGTTCATCTTCTATTAAATCACCTGGAAAATGAAGACTTGAAAAAAAAAAATATACAAAAATCGTGTAACATAAGTAACAATATGAAAAAAATTATGGAAAAACACGTAAAAAACGAAAATATTTCAAAAAATATCTTTTACATTTTAACTTTTTTATTATTACTAACCGTAAATAATAGGGTCTAGCGTGGAAAGTAAAGTCAGGTCCATCACAATAGAGCTCGACTTCTGACGCCTAGTAAATAACATTTAGTGACAATTAATAATAAATCATAATATATTATAACTTATGATAAATTATAGATAAAATGTAGGAGTGTTTTATTTTCACAATTTAATTTAATTTTTTTTAAATTAAAAATTATACATACTTTAACGTGTGGCACCTTTAGATGAATCGAAACGAACGTATTATTCTGAGTGATCGTAAAGGAAGGAGTAATCATTATCCGTATAATTTATATAAATTATACAAAATATACAAATTATATAAATTGTATAATTTATATTTAATTTGTCGTCGATCCTGTCTCTTTGACAGTTTAAATTTCCGTTATCACATGCACAAATTTGATTGGCTTCATTGTCCTCGCATGAAACATTTAATAAGCTCATGTATTTCTTAATATATAAAACTTGCTTATTTACCACACTTGTTAACCTTCATTCTTCTACGAATTTTATTGAAAAAAGAATTCAGAGTTTTGTAGTGTTATCAAAAATGAATTAGAAAAATACTTGTGAAAAACACTATAATCAAAATTGTTACAAAAAGATAACTATTTAAATTATTTAAAAGAAGAATCATTAATTTATCCTTAAAAAGAAGTTTTAACAGTAGAAATTCTATTAGTAATGACTCCACATCAAACACAACACAAATAGAATTTTCAACAACCGTTGACATTATTAGAATACAAGTAACAATAGATAATAACTTTTTAATAGAACTCTTTAAAAAATTCAATAGCTAATCTTGTAACTGACCATTCTAAACAATTACAAACTAATAAATCTAATTATAATAGAATTCAAGAGTTATAATATAGGTTTGAATATAAATACTTTAAAACACAAGTTGAAATCTATATAATAAAATAGAAGTCATGAGAATCAAGTGGGAAGAATTAAAAAAAAACAAACAAAAATAGAAAGTGAAAATATATATTTAAAAGAACGATGGAACAAGTTTCATGATAATCAAATCAAATTGCTTTAATGGAACAATAATTTTTTTTATATAAAGATATTACTTATGCATGTTGAAAAATCAACTATTTACTATAATAAATTAAGCCAGGAATTTAGCCAATTGATCCCAGAAAATTTCTTTGGCACAATTAAGCACAAAGGCTATATTCAGGTGTAATGGCTAAGCATACAATTTCAAATTAAATATCATATAATAAACACAAAGCATCTCAACTTAGACCTCTACCCCTGTAAAATAATTCTTAAATTTATATTTTCAATATCTTTTGCAACATTAATGATTCATGTTATAAAATATCTTTAAGATCATAATATTTCTTTGCATTGAACAATTAATTATAACATCTGAAATATCATTTCCATACCTTCTAGTGATTAGTAATTCAAAAAATCAATTATATCATATGATGCGATTAATTAAGACATATGGCGCAATTAGATGCAACTCCTGTAAATAATTATGACAGGTATCTTTACTAATGATAATTCAAATTATAAATAAATGACATCATTGCTGTCAAGGTTAATACACTAGAGTAATATGGTTTATTATACTTGCATTTTATTTATCAAAATTCTATTCTTTATGAATACAAAAGTATAAAGAAGAGTTTTCAAATAATGTAATTTATTTTGGATTTTTCAGATATGGATAATCAATAGTCCAAACTTCTTGTTAGTTATAAGCTATAAAATCTTCTTTTATAATTTTATTTTGTTTTAGATTTTGTAATCTCTGATAATTTGAGTTACAGCTTTTCATTTAAGAAAATATTGTAGATTTTTTTTTTTGTAATCTTGACTAGAATAACATATCTTAACCAAAGTCTCTTACATATCCATGTTCTTAATAAAGCTTTTCCAAAATGGTTATAGATAAAAAAAAGTATGATTCATAAAAACAAGTGATACTTGACTTCAAATTAATAAAAACAAATATCAAGAATACTAGTCAAGAATATAATCACTTTTATTATAAACACCTTTATTTGTTTTAAATACTATAAATATTGGAAACCAGTTCAAAGAATAATTAATTCTTGTATGTATAGATTTTAATTAATTTTATTTAGAAAGGTTACATTAAGTTTATTTAGTTTAATAAAAGCACATCATATAATTTATATAAAAATAATTATAATGTAATTCAAATAGTTCAAATTTAATTAATTAATTAATCATCTAAATCTAAATTGATCTTATCTATGTATTTATTTATATCAAATTTTGAAAAAGATTCATGAATTGCTAAATGATGTTGTATTAAAGGTTGGCTTATAAGATGTGTTTCAGAATAAATCGTTTCATTATATAATAATTCGGAATCTATATTTTGCATTTCCTGATCTGCCTTTAAAAACATAAGTGCATTTTCTAATTTTTCAAAAAAAAACTAAATCGTGAATCCAATTTTCTAATATATTAAAAATTATTTCAGCACTTGGACGTTTAGATGGATCATTGTGCCAACATTTCTCCATCAATTCAACATAACATTGAGGTGTTCCTTTATTGATTTTTGGACGATATCCATTGAAAATAGTTATTGCTAGTTCTGGATCATATGATTCTCCTTCAAATGGTATTTTTCCTGTTGATATTACCCACATGATAATTCCAACACTATAAATATCTGAAGCTTGT
>CAJVPK010001038.1:0-16665 GCA_910592015.1 Diversispora eburnea | reverse complement strand
TTGAAATCAAGAGGAAAAGCTAAAGAATCAATTATTGAAGGAATGATTAGCTTCAAAGAATATTTAAAAGACCACTGAAAGAATGATGTGAAAAAGTAGTATTATGGAAAACTGAAAACAATATTACAAAAAAAGGGAGAAAATCTTTTTAAAAGCAGGAGGAAAATGAAAGAATGAAGTGATAAGAACATTAATAGCAGTTCAGCATCAGTAGAATCTATTGAGGGGAAATATAATAAAATTGAACTAATAGAAAAAAGTACAATACATAAATTTAGAATGTGGATAAACTTAGGGTGCAAATAAGATATTAATTATAATAATAGATATAATCATTATATCTAATGAGATTTTGACCATCAGTTTCTGAGATTATACTTAGGCAATGATAAGTCAGACTGTAAAATTTTATTTTTGGTCAGTTTCAATAAATGTAAAATATATTATCTGTATCTTTAAAATTTACACTTAATCTATTAATAAAGTTTATTAGAGCAAGACTCTGTTGGATATATATAAAAAAAAAATTTACCAGAGACTTTTTAAATTACCCTTGCTTAATCAATATTGAAATAAAAATTTAAAATTTTCCATCTATTATATTTCAAAACAGATGTCATTAAAGCATTTTGAGCAAATAAAAAGGTATTTATATATCTCTTCTCCTACAGTTGTGATTAACAATTATTTTGAAAAACTGAAACCATGACTTTCAAGAATTTGCAATGTGTCGAAACAGCTTTATACACCAAGTTCAAATGTCTTAGTGGATGAAATAATGATGCATTTTTTTGGATGAAGCTTTAATACTATTTGAATAAAGAACAAACCAATCCTAGAGGGCTTTAAAATTTTATCTTTTTGTGAATCTGGATATACATATACTTTCTTGCCTACATCACATGTCTCGTCAAGTGATGTAATAAGAGTGAATGGCCTTAATCAAACTGGATGTCTGGTTCACTATCTTGTTATACAACTCCCTTATCAGCAATATTCTTTTAACCTCTATATGGACAATTACTTTACTGTTACTCATTTCCAGTATTTTTAGCAAATTGACATTGATGCTTGTAGAACTGTCCAAAAAACTGCTTCCAGATTTTTAAAAGAATTAAAGGTAAATAAAAATGTCAAGCTTAACTGGAATGTCCATTCTGGTGTCATAACAAATGGTGTATTGATAATGTATATGATTACTAGATAATTATTTTATTTAATGTATTTACTTTATAATTATTTTTATTTGATGTATGTAATTACTTTATTTTATAATTATTTTTTATTTAATGCATATGTAATATTTATTTATAATTATTTATTTAATTGTCCAGTATTAAACAAATTATATTAACTTTTTTAAAGAATGAAGGTGTAGATGTATTATTCTAAGTTCTGGTGGAATTTACTGGCAGAAGAGTTACATAAAAATTGTAAAATCAAGAATAATTTTAATAATTTATATTATCATATGTTTCATTTTAATATATTTTTCATCAATTTAAAGTTTCAGAATTTTTTTATTTGATGAGCAGTTAATTTATGAAATAAATTAATAAAAGTTAAAGGAACAGATTAATTCTTAGAAGATACAATCCATTAGTTTGGAATGCCAATTCTGGATTGGTTAGGATGGGTGGGAAAAAAACTGATGATAGCTTTATTTTCTTATTTAGTGGTCAAGTAAATTTCAGTTTTTATTTTGGGAATGATTCTAATTTTACTTTAGATCATCAGCTGTATTTGCAATAATACTCATGAAAAATGTATAACAACAGATGATGATGAATCAAAATTACACTTTAGCAACAAAGGTTATATGACTTTTATATTTTTCCACTAGTAAACAAATTCATCAATTATTTATTCCATGCATGCGCTCATTAAATTGTATATTTATCAACTGTAATACAATTTCATGATTATTATTAATTCGATTAGTTTTACATCATATTCTTCCATTATTAAAAGATCTAGATTTTTCTAATCCCTTTAACCATAGATGTTGTGTTGGTATCAATAATTATTAACATTTTAACTAAAATATTATTTTAATTACCTATTTTTAAAGTTAAATTAGTTTTAATTTTAACAATAAAAATCAATATTTCAATAACTTTAAAACTTTAATAACTCAATATACAGATGTTACATTAAATAAATAAATAAAATATTATTTGGAATATTATTCTTCTATATCAAATTGAACTCAAAAACTTTAATACATATGTTCTTCACTTAATGTAAATAGTCACGCTTGTTCTGCACATTTTACAATAATCTTTTTTTCCCCTCCTTTACGATGTCATCCTTAAAAAAATTTTCTTAAACTATCAGCACTGAATATCTATGAATTTTTATAAACCATTCTAATTTTAATAGTTTCAAGTGATTTTAGTATATTCTCAGCCATTTGACATAATAATTCATTAGCATCAAATCCTTTTCCACCCACAATCAAATGAAAATTTCTTTAATTCATTAAAAATTATCATCCTTAAACATTGCTATTGCTTGTTCAGGACTTAAATTATGTAAAGTTAATTTCGTAATCTTCGAACAATAATTTAAAATTGCTGTAAATATATTAATTGTAATTTTAGAATAAAATTCTGAACAAATATTTATTAAATTTGTATTGGCCGTTTCAAGAATTTTATAATAATTCTTGAAGATGCCTACCTAAATGAAATTAATGAAAACTACTTAATTGAGTAAATGATGAAGCCAAGAACAAAATGACTAATGGTAGGCTATGATAGTAAATTATAATAGATAACTAGCATCAATTGATAGATTTTCTAAATGTTTTTTGGAAACAAATTTTGCTAAAAATGACATTAGATAATATGGAATTAAATTAAATTTCAAATCCATATTTAAAAATATTATCATTAATGATTCATATAATGGTCTATTCGGTTCGTGATTTCCTAAAGTAAAACTTTATAATTTCTTAAATACTTTTGGGGCACTATATAAATCGAGAATTGAAAGAATTGAACCAATTAAACAGTACCATAACGTGAACTCCTAATTTAAAATAATCCAAAAAATGTGCAACGATTTATTATTAATTTAAGTATCTCACAAAATAATATTCTCGATTTGATAATGGAGAAAATCATCATATTCAAAATCATCATAATCATCATAGTCGTCGTCGTCGTCATTATCATGATCATCATCATCATCATCACCATCATCCTAGTCATCATCGTCATCGTCACCATAATAATTTTATATTCTTAATAATGATCTAGACCACTAATTTGTTGTAAATATATGGAAAGTAAAGTTCTAACTTGATTATCCATACATAATATATAAGTTCGAATACATAATATTTTCCTTTCAAATTCTTCTTATCACCCATACAACATTCTTCACTAAAAGTTAATTCCCAAAGTATATGTAAGTATCTTCAAAAGTAAAAAAAAATTTGTTCATTGGATATACTGGCAAGAAATCCAGCTATTGACGGAAATGAATGAATTGATAAATAATATAAATAATATTAAAAAATTAAATTAAATTAAATGAAGTGAATAATAAATTAAATAATATTAATTAATAAAAATAAAATAAAAAATGAATAAATAAAAATAATAATAAATGGTACAAATAGTATTAAATTAAACAAACATTTAAAATATATAAATAATTTACTTACTCTATGTGTCAAATCAATTCCATAAGATTGCTAAATAAATAAATAAAATAAATAAACAAATAAAATAAATAAAATAAATAAATAAATAAAATAAATAAAATAAAATAAAATAAATCAAATAAATAAATCAAATAAATAAATCAAATAAATAAATCAAATAAATAAAAAAAAATAATAAATAAAATAAATAAAATAAAAATAAATAAATTGATAAAATTGATAAATCAAACAAATAAATAAAATAAATAAATAAAATAAAATAAATAAAATGAATAAATAAAACAAATATTAAAACAAATATTTAATAATATTTTAAACATACCTTGAGAACACTATTGTCGCCGTTTATCTTTGGATGCTATAATTAAAGATTATAATGTAATATAAAAATTATTAAATTCAGTTATTACTAATTTATTTATCATTAAAAAAAAAAAAATAAATAAATTACCATCAATAGCGTGTTCGATCCTTGATTATTTTCCGATCTCTTCAATCTCTTCAAAGGTAGATACTATTAACCTCTTCGTTCATGATATTCTTTATTTGCTTCACCTTTCCCAGTGATTATCAAATATTTCAAACTAGAATAAAATGATGCAGTTAAAAGTATTTTTGGTAAAGCTTCTCCAGCCTCAATGCATCCTCGAATTTTATCAAATTGGATTTGATTTAATAACGCACTAAGAAATAGTAGAATGCGAGGTGTGGCTACTATCACTAAACTATAATAACTTAGAGAAATATTTTTTGATGGACGATAAATAATTATTGTTAGATGAATATTTTAAAAATCATAAAATTAAAATTCGAAAAAATTCATCTAAATCTGCAATTACCCATTAATAAAAAAAGAAAAAGAACTAATTGAAATGATTTAATAAATAATAATGATAATATATAATATTAAATTTATTAATAATTAATAAATAATTAAATTTCTCACTTAAAGAAGAATATATTATTAAACATTTACTCAAACATATTTTTCTTCACTTTGTTCATTTCCCAAACATTTTCTTACTCCTTCATTTCTCCTTATAATCCACTATTGAAATAAGTCTTTTATAGTTTTTATATCATTTTCAGGTTTACTTAATAACTGTAGAAATCCGTAAAGGGTATATTAACGTTTCTATAAATAGCCGACTCGCCAGAATATCGAACGTTTGGTTGCATCAGATTGTGAAGAAAGTAATAATGGATTAACATCGAGATTGGGAGAAATAAGCAAGTAAAGAATATTATTAATATTAAAAGAATAACGGAAAGTGATCGAGTTCCATTTTGCAAGAGATAAAGAATTGAGTTAAAAATTATTATTTTATTGTCTAATTATATAGAAAAAGGTAAACGTGATCCGGCAAGCCAGATTTGAACTAGCGACCTAGAGATTACAGTACCACTACAGTCTCCCGCTCTACCAACTGAGCTATTGCCGGTGGATGTAGTAATCGGACAAAATAAAATTTTAAATAATATTACTTTACTGTACTTTTGACATTCATTTGCCGAGTTGCAGATGTTTGATCAAAAAATGATCTAAAGTTAGATAATATTTTTTTATTAAGGAGACGACATGTCGATATGTAGTAAAGTCCAAAATATCAACAAAATTAATATTATTAATAAAACTAATATCATTAATAAAATAAATAACATTAATAGCATTACACATTATCATTCCACTACCCAACTATTTTTCGCTGTCAAACCACAAAAAGAAAAACCAAGTAATGCTAAAGCAGCAGCAGCAGGAGTTAAAGGAAAAGAGGGAGGAAAAGAGGGAGGAAAAGAGGAAGGAAAAGAGGGAAAAGATAAAAAACCCAAAGTTTGGAGACACATAAAAGGTTTCTTGTTTAAACAGTTTTTGGCTAACGAAGGAAAACTTTATGAACACCCAAAACTTAATGGACCTAATTATATGGGATCTGCTTTTTGCGTGAGTTTTTTTTTTTTTTTTTAATTCTATATTAGTGTTGTCTTCGTCTCTAATTTTCTCTAATGCTTTGCATATGTACGTTATAAATCATATTTACCTATTATGTTTATCTATTATATTAATCTAATTGTTAAACATATTTAGATAGCCCTTTCCAATGAATCCATATTTCAAAGTACAACCTCCATTAACAGATCGTACAAGAGAACAAATTTGGAATGAGTATACGGAACAAGGAAAAACCGTGAGAGAAATTGGTACCATGTTTGCAATCTCACTTAAAAGAGCAGAAGCCGTTTTGAAATTAAAGAAATTGGAAAAGGATGTGATTTCTCAAGTAATAAAATGATAATAATATTAATATTATTATTAGAGGTTTTTTATTTTTAATTTTTAATTTTAATTTAATTTATAAATTTAAAATTTAATTTTTTTTTTTTTAAATAAAAAAAAAATGGAATTAAATAAATAATAATATAGGGAGGAAAAATTCAAAAAGATTTTGCTTTGAATATGGAAAAAATGTTAGGAGCAAAAACAATTTTATCAGAAAATTTAACTGAAACTTTACCTCAAGTGGGAAAACCGAAGTTTCATTTAGTTGATGAAGGAAAAGATTTTGTTTCTGATGTAAATTATCAAAATTTCCTTATAAGCGTCGATCTATCTATTTTACACATATCATTATATAAAAATTTACCCAACGATTTTCTATTTTTATAAAAAATATAAATAGGACGCAGCCAAAATTTTAAACCGTCCAACGATCAAAGAAGAAACATCAAGAGAAGAATTACTTCGTCAACAATTTACCACCTCACTAGGAGGAAAAAGTAAAAATCAACATTTACGTAACGTGATAGAAATCGGAAGTGATAAAGAAATTACTAATAGGCGATGGGCTTTTCGATTTAAAAATGTTGGAGAGGTAATATTATATTTGATGGTGTATACAATATATTGTGAATTATGTGTGTGTATATATATATAGGATAATGTACATTACGTATAGATATAATATTTTATTTTTTATTTTTCTTGCCAACAAATTTTACTTTCTTAATAGAATCCATGCATCATTATTCGAGAGCGAGATGGAAAATTATTAAAAGCGGATTTACCGGAACGTTCACCATTATCATCATGACCTTCATATATGTGTGTGTGTTTTTTTATTATTAATTAGATGATAATAATTAATTAGACAATTATTAGATCATTATTAAGTTAATGATTAGGTTAATAAATGATTAGATTAATGATTGATTATATGTAATTAAGATTTAATTATTTAGGTTGATATTTTTCTATTTTATATAGAAATACGTAACATCATGTAATAATTTAATAAGTTTTTTTTAATTCAATTTAATTTATTTTTTTTTCTTTATTTTATATTTATTTATATTTTTTTTTTTATTGAGGAGTAATGCATATAATGTATTTGATGCATTTGATGCATTTGATTTATGCATGTTTTTAATATAATTGATTCAAAGAATGTACAATTCTATTGTCCCAAAAATGAATTGGAATCAAGACACGAGTCACGATTTATCATATGATAAGCAAATCGGTCACCTTATTATTAGTACGACATTCGTTCTTTATAAATGAATTGTGTAATAATTATTCCGAAAAATGTCTTTACCACAAAGTAAAAAAAGATTCGTTCGAAAAAGCCTTAAATGATAAAAAAATTGAAATTTTTGATTATAACACATTTAAAGATATTAAAACGAATCGTAAGTGGGGGATTTGTTACAGTTCATTGTGCTAATTCAAAAAATTTGCGAATTATTTTATGAAAAATTTATGAAAGAGGTAAAAACAAAAATTTTGTTTTCATTAATTAATATAAAATTTTTAATATATGTATTTTCGAGATGAAATTAAATTTAAATACAATTTTTTTGAACAGTTAAGAAATGTCATGGCTGTAAATAAAGATGAAAATGTTATCAAATTTTATGGAATCAGTTTAGGTTAAATAGATTATTTTTTATTTATATGTTATGTTATCCATATTATAAAATATATAATAAATTAATAAAAAAATAAATATTATTTAGATCCTGAAAAAGAGACGTACTACTTAGTGTTGCAAAATGCTAAAGATGGTGACTTGAGGACATATTTACGAAATAATTTCAAAAGTCTTGATTAGAAAATTAAAATTAAAATGGCTAAGGATATTACAAATGGTCTACGCTATATTCACGAAACAGAAATAATATATCTAAATTTACTTTAATAGCATTCAAATAACATTTTAGTTCACGAACAAAGGCTATTGATAACAGATTTAGGATTATCTCAATCATAAGATACCGATTCAAATTCTATTGTTGGTGGAATGATTGCATACAATGATCCTGAATATTTACGACATGCAATGAAATATGAAAGAAATAAACTTTCAGATATATATAGTCTAGGAGTTTTTTTCTGGGAGTTATCAAGTGGAAGACCTCCATTTAAAGATTTACCAAGTATAAAGATGCAACATTTCTAGTGAAAGAGAAAAACCTATTAATAAAACACCAAAAGATTATATTAACATATATTCAAGTGAATGGGGAAATGATCCAAATCGAAGGTCTACTATTAAAAATATTTCTGATTCTCTCGAAAATATAAATTTAGAAAATATATATAACGATTCTGATGACAATCAAGATATTCAATTAGAAGCTTATATTAATAATCAATCTCAAACTTCAATTGATGTATTCAGTAGTGATTCATTGTATATTGATTCTTCATTTACTACGTCAAATTGGGGAGAAGCTATAGGTATTTCTTCGTAATAATTTTATTAACCATGTTATAAATAACATTCCCGTGAAAAAAATCTCGCGAAAATCTCCGTGTATTATTTGATTGACACTTTTCATCTTTATATTTGATTTACATTTTTTGGCAATGAAAAACCTTCAAGAATCATCTATTCATCTACCCACTTCCTTATCCGCTTCTCTATTCATTTCCCTCAATTCTAATGACGTGGCGAAAGGCAATCAAATTGTAAATTATAATTATAATGATTTTAGAAATCTTAAAAATATAGGAAAAGGGGTTCACAGTGCAATTCTAATGGATGGAAAGAGAACAGTGGCTTTAAAATCTATATTTGTTGCTACTACGGAATTATTTGTCAACGAAGTAAATACTATTTCTTAATTATCCCATACCAAAAAACTGTGCGATTCTGAATATTTATATTTTAATGAATTTTTAGCTTAAACATTATTCACGTGTCAGTTCACATGAAAATATAATCAGATTCTATGGAATTTCACAAAAAGGCAAATTTTAAATTGAATCTTTAATCTTTTTGTATTAATAATAACTTTTATGATATAAAATATTTATATTGAATATTATATGTATATATATTTGATATAGATTTGAAAAGAAATGAATATATACTTGTATTAGAATATGCAAATGGTAGAACCTTACGTGACCACCTAAAATCTAATTTTGAAAAAATTTGAATAATACTATAAATAAAAATTGATCCTTTAATTTAATATAATTTTGTTTTACAGCATCCAGAGAACATTTTTCTCCATGAAAATACTATTAAGATTAATGATTTTGGTATTTCCAAGCTTAGGACTGGGCTTTTGATCGATTCCAATAATACAATAGAATATTCGGATCCAATTCTTCTCAAAAAGATGGACAAATCTAGCAAAACTAAAGCTTCTGACGTATATAGTATTGGGATTTTGCTTTGGGAAATATCAAGTGGAAAAATTCCATATAAATCTAAATTTCAGGATAAATTAGATTTGATAAATTATATTTCACAGGGGAATAGAGAAGATCCAATAATTGGAACACCACCAAATTATATTAATATCTATCAAGGTTTGATTTTATTTTTATTAATAATATCTCAAATTAATTGACTAAATTATTTACAAATACGAATCAATTGCTTATTTAATAGATTGTTGGAATCAAGACCCAAATCAACGTCCAAATATCGGGAAAGGCGTACAAGATCTCGAATGTGTGGATTTAGCGTGAGTACTTGGAATGTTAATTAATTTCATGATAATAATTTCGTATCAAACAAGCACCTCTCTAATCAGTCATTAATTATTAACTTATTACGTATTTACATTAAATAATTAGTTGGTGAGTATTAAGATTCGTTATCGTTAATATCAAATTTTAAAGTTAATTCAACATAAAATAATGCTTATTTAAAAATTATTTATCATATTAACATTATAGGGAGTAAATATTTAAGTTTATAATTAAAAAAACCAAAATTTCAAATTAATTTAATATTAATTACACTTCTCTAATAAATCTAATTAATAATGTATACTTTATATTACAGGTGAGTATTTTAATTAAATTTAAACATTTGAACTATTTTATTATCAAATTTCTAAGAACATAAAAATAGATTTCTTACTTCCATTTTAAGTTTTTTTTCAGTTATAGAAATATAATAAAATATTTAAATTGCCTCCATTTTTTTCTAGAGCTTTAGGACCTTCTAATATCAAAGATGCTGTAAAACCTTTCGTCTCTTTGATATCTTCTGCAACCATCTTAATTATACAAATCAACAAGGATTATTACGCTTTGCGGTATAACAAGAATGTTTACGATCCATTTATAGATCGTGTAAATGCTGCTGAGTCGGTTATCAAAACTTTACAAAGAAGAAAAGAGGAAAATGAAAAAAAAAATTCGTAATAAAGAATATTACGAAGCATTTGATCGGTTTATCAATGTCATGAAAATGATTAAATCGTTTATTAACAATGTTTCACACGAACAAGGCTATAATGAATTCTTGCCCCCCTGGTTCAATTAAAAAAAAAATTCGTATCACTTGTTAAAGGTTTTGATTCAGCAATGACTGATTTGCATTTTTCAATGGCTGTGATGGAAGCTGGACCAAGAAGCTCTCGGTTCTCACCTTATAAAGGTAATTTACATGTCTATTCCTCTCTGAATATAATAACTTAATAATTTTATATTTCCGTTTTATTATTTTTTTTAAAAGATTTTAATTGAAGAAAATGAAATAAAATCAAGTGAATTAGTGGATCCTTTAAAACCAACTAATTGTCGAAGGAAAATTATCAAAAAAATGTTTAAATCTGTTGAGGTCGCTTTGCAAATTTATAGATAATTTTCAAAATAATGATCCTGATGAAGTTATATTAATTCTAGAACACCTAACTATATTGAAAAAATTACGAGATTCACCCTACATTATCAGATTTCATGGTCTTTCCATTATAGAAAACTCAAACGTTATGGTATTTGAATGGGTTGATTTCGGTTCGCTCAGAGAATTGTATTGTGAATATGACATTGCGTGGCATGCAAAAGTACGAATTGCTTTTGATATTTGTCGTGGCCTTACATTTTTGCATTCTTGTGACATTCTTCATCATGATATTCGATGTGAAAATATTATGGTAAGATTTAATAACTTTACTAATAATAATATAGATTTTATATAGACTTTATATATAGATTCCAATAAGTACCATTTTCTATTTATAATAGATAACTGCGGTCTGGTACCAAAAATCGCAAAATTTATTTATTCCTGTATGGCAACTCCACCGACATGATGCGTGTAACAGATGTTATACGTTGGGTGGCTCCCGAAAAATTGCGTATACTTTCAAATGTGAGATTTTCAGGTATGCTAATCTCTTAATTTATTTGCTTATTGAATTATCTAGTTTATTTCATATTTTTCTTATATTGTATATTTAGTTTTGGTATATTACTCTGGGAACTTGTTTACAAAAAGTTCCCATACGAAGATTTGGATGCATCGAAGATTAGAGAACATGTATTAGCTGGCAACAGAGAAAAAATCACATGGAGAAAGGCTCCACCAGATGTTGAAAAACTTCAAAAAAGCTGGGCGAAAATCATTGTCTGGTAAGTTATTTTTTTGTCGTTATTACCTTTTTGTTTAGAAAAAAAAAAGAATTTGACTTATTTAACCTATTTAATTTATATCATCATTTTAATTTTATATGGAATGACGACCCAGCAATTCGAGCATCTCTTCAAAATATTTTTATAAATTTGGATCAACTAGTGCACACCGAACAGAGAAACTGATGTTTATCTTTTACCTCATGGTATTGATGAAATACAATAAATAATTCTTCTCGAAGAAGGCATCGCAACACATAGGTGAACGTGCAAAAGCTTGGGAATGTTTTTTAGTACATACAGATTTAGGTAATGTAACTAATGTAACTGCAAAATATTGGAAAGGTATTGCTTGTGGGAAGGAATTGAAGTTGAGAAAGATCGTGAATAAGCTACTAGATTGTTTAAAGAAGCAAGCTGGTGAAGAAATCGCGGATGCTCAATTACGTTATGCATTTTCATTACTCAATAATCTGCCAGTAAAATTTAATCGAGAAATCTTTTTAAAATATATAATCAAGGCTGTAGATAATAGTAATGTTACTGCACAAATTTAACATGGGAGAAGTGTATTTGTATGATAAACTTAATCAAAAAAGGATGAGAAATTAAGCATAAAATATATGAGATTGGCTGCTTTCAAAAGCTAAAGAGGTATTAAAAAAATAGGGAATTGATAATTAATTATTATTTAGTAAGTAAATTCATTTTATTCTTTCAAATAATTTGTTATGGAGGATTATTGGTTTCATCTATATTTTCATTCAATAATAAAAATAGAGCATTAGTCACATTGCGAAGATGACTACAAGTTTATACTTAAAATAATATTGAATATTTTTTAAACGTTATTAATGAAACCTCTGTTTGTTTGTTCGGAAACTAACTATGCTATGTGTGGAGTTTCTTTGCATAAAATGTATTAATTCGTAATTCGCTAGAAACGGAAAGGATTTATATAATAGATTTTGAGGCAACTTTTCACAATTATATATAAAAAATAATTTTTTTATTCATTAAAAAAAAGGCTTATTGATGTTGTTGTCCTTTGAAATTAAAAATATATTTAAACCAGAATCATTGCTTTTTATGATGTTAATGGAGAAAGTGACTTTTATAAGATAGTTCTTGTGATATTATTATTCCGGAAAATAAAAAAAATAACATGTGTAGTCTTGAGCTTTATTTTAAAGCCCCAAGCTAACCTATATATTCATGAGCTTTATTTAAGGTAAATCGGAATCTATACTATATAGTCTTAAACCTTAATTCCGATTCTACAGTTGTAGTCTTGAGCTTTATTTAAGATTATACAATATAGTCTTAAGCCTTAATTCCAATTCAACAGTTGAATTCTTAGGCTTTATTTGAATTTAACATGTGTAGTTTTGAGTTTTATTTAAAGTAACTCAAGTTAATTTATATAGTCAAAAATAATTTGGGATGCCAAAAATAATTTGGGATGCCAAAAATAATTTGGGATGTCAAAAATAATTTGGAATGTCAAAAATAATTTGGGATGTCAAAAATAATTTGGATTTGGGATTTGGAATTGGGATTTGGGATTTGGGATTGGGATTTGGGATTTGGGATTTAGCAATTTGAATTTGGATGGCACCTATAACCTACACTAGGTCTTAACTGGGTCTGAACCAAGCCTTAAACTCAGGCTCGCAAAGCTGAATATAGTAAGGATGATATTTATAATGTTGATGAAACAGGACTTTTTTTTCAAATAGAACCAAACCAAACACTTAGTACAAAAGCAATTTCTTATAAGAAATATGTATATTTAAAAAATATTTAAATATAATTAAAATATTATTGAAATATTATTAAAATATATTTAAAATATATTTAAAATATGCTTAATTATATTTGTGATAATCTACTTAAAATATTATTATTTTATAATTAAAATATATTTAAAATATACTTAAAAAATACTTAATTTAGGTAATGAGTAAGTATATTTTAAGTATATATTTAAAACATACTTAAAATATTATTAAAACATATTTAAAATTAAGTATATTTTAAGTATATACCTAAAATATGCTTATTTGTTACTTAAATTAAGTATTTTTTTAAGTATATTTTAAATCCATTTGAATTATAAAATAATAATATTTTAAATAGTTTTTATATATTTAAAAAATATTTAATAAAATATATTTTGAATATATTTTAAATATATTTTAAATATCATAGTTTTTATAGGGATTGCAGGTCAAAAAAAAATAATTATTTAAAGAATTTTAAATTTTTAAATTTATTTTATTTTTTTAAAAACTTATTTTATTTTTTATTTAATTTAATTAATAATTATATTGTGCCACCCGATTTGACATTGTTTACATATTGTATAACTAATTTAAAGATTTATTTATTGTAATTTTATAGGATAAAAATAGATTATCTATTCTTTTTTGTACAAATGTTTCAGGTTCTCATAAATTTAAATCACTTGTAATTGGAAAGTCACTTAATTTTCGTTACTTTAAAAATTTTAACAAATCAGCTCTTCCAGTTATTTATCATGCTAATTTTAAAGCATGGATGTATGCAAATATATTTGTTGATTGATTTAATTATATTAACAATTAGTTTCGTACAATAAATAGAAAAATTATATTTCTTATTAATAATGCAGGTTCTCATTTTAATGTAAAAGATTAGAAAAAGAAGATTCTGATGTTTCCAGTAAAGGTGAATTTAAAGATGAACAAGAACCAAGACAGAATAACAATAATAAAAGGACAATTCAAACCAATTCAAAAAGAATATCCAAGCTTTTCAATATTAAGCTTATTTACTTTTTACCTAATTCAACAACTCATTTGCAACCTATGAATGCAGGAATTATTCATAGCTTTAAAGCAAAATACAAGAAAGAATTTTGTAAACATTTAATTCAACAATTTAACTCTGGAATAGATCATGAAAAGTAAGTTTATTTTTAATTTATTATTGAAATTTTTATTAAATTTATTTGTTTCTGTTTTATCAATTCTTATTTTTATTTAATTATAAAAATAAGTTAAATATTAAAGATACAATTGATTATATAGCTGAAGGGTAGAATAATGTTACTCAAAATACTATTCAAAACTGTTGGATTAAAACTGGCATACTTTCATCTGTAGATGATTCAGAAACAACTTTAAAAAATGGTAAAAAAACAATTTCAGAAAATGATAAAGAAGAAATTAAAAATCTTCTTGAAAATTTACTTGAAAAGAATAATACACAAGATTATTTTCAATTAGTTAATGATAATATTACTACTGAAGAAAATCTTACTGAAGAACAAATTATTAATTTAATACAATCTGAAGAAAATAAAGAAAAAAGTAATAGTGATGATAAAGAAATATCTCCAGTGTTAATTAAAGATGTAGTTAATGGGTTGAAAACTTTTATTAAATATTTTGAACAACAAAATGATAATTCTGAATTTAATATTAATAATTTGAAAATTTTTTGAAAATACTTACAAATATCTAAAACTATTGAATTCAATTCAAAAAGTCAACAATCACTTGATAATTTTTTTAATATTTGATATTAATAATTTTTTATCAATTAAAATACATTTATAATAAAAATTTTTTACAATATCTAATTTTCTATAATCACACTTTTATAAAATTATATATATACTAGTTTTTGCCCATGGCTTTGCCATGGGAGTTTGTTTTTATTTATTTTTTTGTCAGTATTTGTTTTATTTATTTATAGATTTAAATGTTTATGTGAAATATGTTAATATTTTTTTTGTTATTTTGTATAATAATTTTCATATTTGTTTTGATATTAGTTATTCAATTATATATGTGGTTGAAATTGATCTTATTTATATGTGCTTTTTGTTTTTTTCTGTATTTTGTTATGTTGTTTTGTTTTGTTTTTGTAGTGTTATTAATATTGTAAATTTTTAGCTGTTGGTTTGGTTAGATTGTTATTTTGTTTTTGTTTGAGGTTTTATTTGGAATTGTTAAATGATATTTTTATTTTATTATTGTGCATTAAGTTAGTAGTAATTAAATTTGTTGTAATGTTATTATTGTTGTATTTGGTTTGAATGATTGTATTATTATTTTTACTTTTATATATATTGTGTTATATTTATTACTAAGTTTGGTAATCATTTTTGTTGTCACAATTTTGTGCTATTTAATAGTTAGAAGTTGATGATAATTTAATGTGTGAAAATTATTTTGAGAGTTGTCAAATGATATTTTTATGTTGTTATTGGTTAGTTAAGAATTGTCTATTATCTTTATTTTTATACATGTTGTATTATATATATTTCTAATTTTGGTAATTGTTTTTGTTATCATGATTTCATATTATTTAAAAGTTAGCATGATGATGATAATTTAGTGTGTAAAAATTATTTTATGGTATGTTACACATTTTTAGAGTTTTCAAATGATATTTTTATGTTGTTGTTGTCATTAAGTGGTGAATTAATTGTTTAGTTAAGAATCGTCATTATATCATTATTGTATTTAATTTGTACAATTGAATTATTATTTAATTGTTTGTCATTTTAAGAATTGTGTTATGATAGTTTAATATGTGAAAGTTATTTTTAATGTATACGTTGTTACATTTATATATAAAAATAAATTAATTTTTACTGTTTCAATTTTTACGTTATTGTTGTTATTGTAATTGTATTATTATTGTTTAAGTGATATTTTAATGCCTTGTTATGCAAACACAATTGTCAGGGTAAAATTTGTAAAACAGTATGAAAAAGAAAAAGAGAGTTTCAACTTTTTGGTAGTTTGGACTCTCGGTACTTATCCTGTGGAACGTAATGATTGTGAGATGGAAATGACTTTGTTTGTACCT
Source organism: Diversispora eburnea (assembly GCA_910592015.1). NCBI lineage: Eukaryota > Fungi > Glomeromycota > Glomeromycetes > Diversisporales > Diversisporaceae > Diversispora > Diversispora eburnea. The sequence goes on along the minus strand of CAJVPK010001038.1, from coordinate 250 downwards.
GTAAATATTGAAGAAAGAGATAATGAAACTCAAGCAATTTTCAAAAAAGATAGTTTTTACTTTGTTGGTGAAAAAATTATTCCGGGATTTTACAATAGAAACAAAAGAGCTAAAGTACTTGTTACAAATGTTGTTACAGAATGAAAATATAATGATAAAATAATATTAAAAACATCTGCAATAATTTATAATAACCCTTAAAATAATATTTAGAATTTAATATTAGTTCATGTAACAAATAGTAACAATT